>JANHFT010006163.1:25890-47028 GCA_032467955.1 Pseudoxenodon macrops | reverse complement strand
CATATATAAGTATAAAACATGATTATGAATACATGAAATGGATAGGAATAAAAGGGAACATTAGGACAGGGACAGTAAGCACATTGGTGGGCTTATGCACACCCCCTATCAAAGGAATGGAGCATTAACTGCAGATTTCTCATTCCTGACCTAAATAGTGTATGTAGCAAACACAATATGCCATGTCTATATTATGCCCCAAACTAAGCAACATGTAATTTGCAGTTATTGCAGAAGATCTGATATTATATATTATGTTTCTCTTTGTTCAAATTAAAATAAAATCAACTATATGGAAACATAAAAATTTACATTGTACTGTGATGGACGCGGAGGCCTCTCTGCTGGTACGCAAGCTGTCACCCCAGTTGAGCTCCACCCGCGCATGTGCACGCGTGCCTCCTGCCAGGAAGCTGATTTTCTGGTCTCTGCAGCACTGTTGTTTAATCGAAATGCAGTTAAAACACTATACAAGCCATCGAGAATATAACTACATCCAAAAGGAAGAGAAAGTGCCTCACAGGAGCAGATAGAGGTAAATCCTAGACAGGCAGGAAATGCATCACTGAACAATGGAGATGAATGCTAGAGAGGAATAAAGCTGCATACAAGGCCGACATAACATCTGTAACAGTGTAGGCATGCACGGGGTGCAGGGGGGGAGTGTGGGGAGCAGTGCCCCCCACGCCCTGTTTTTGTCTCAGGAGGCTTCAAACTTTAATGATACAGTTTTAATCTATATGTCACAATATAGATTTTTAGTACTGTAGCTATCCATTGGGGAGCAAATCTCAAATTAACTTTTGATACCGCTTCTGCTCAGACTGATCAGTTTGATTTTTGTTTTAAGGTAAAAAAACAATGTGATCATGTATTCTAAATTTTTCATGATCACCCAAAGTATCATACACAGTTTGAGAACTATGGATCTGGGAAAGACTGTGCAATGTCTGTGAGGTATTTGTTTGTCCTCTTCAATAGAGTTGGTCAATTTTCATGTTACTTATTCTCTTTATGTTTCCTGGTAAGGAAAATGAATTTATCTGGTAGTTAATGCATAAGCATAAACATTAGGTCAAATCATTAACAAGGTTAGCAATATCTGTAGAGCATAATGAAAAAACTGGCAGTTATATGTAAAGTTCTAGTTTTCTGTTTCTAGTCCAGTTGCTATTTATGTCATAAACTATGATTTAATACAGTCATGACTTAATATGTTGTGTGAACTTAGTCGCTAAGGAATCAGAAATGCTTGCTGAACTAGTACAGTTGCATTCTTTTTCCTTTTTGCCTATTCCTTATTGGATTATAAAATTTTAATTTTGTTTTCTCAATGGCAAACTCCATTTCACACACAGAGAATGCCATAGAAATACATTATTTATGTTTATTGACCGGGTGGATTACTGTGCATATAAGAATGTGTCTGGAAATATATGTGTACAAAGATAATAATTCAAAAATGTTTTCAATTGGTTTTTAATTACATGTTTTATGTTCTAGGCAATCTATAAAAGTTGTAGACAAAATTTCAAATTATAAATTAGACCAACGTTTTAGGTTAATACATTAATAGATTTTGAAAAGTGGTTTATACCTATAGTAATAATGACTGCTTTATGATTTCTATAATTAAATTTTTTATGATGTGGAAATGCTTCATAAGCTATGCATTACTGAAAAATAAAACTAGACAGATATAGATATGGAAATGGAAGCAGCATCTTATGGGTCAATTCTATTTCAATATGCTACTGAAATCAGTACAATTATCTGATGTCACATGGCAAATCAGAATCAACAACTCAGCCCTGAAACTCTATAGACACTTAAACTATTATTTTGCCAAAAGTAGGCTTTATTGGCAGAAGATTCTTAGACATGAGTCCGCTAAATTAGCCTCTATTTCAGACGACAGTGAAGCCATATACAAACAGAAGATTTACACAATGCACTACATAGACTTTTCTTAAATAGGCCTATGTTCCAGGATTTTAATTTCAAACATTTTCCTCCTACATTTCTGAATCTCTTAAAAGCTGTGGGAGGTGTCTCATTTCTGTTGACATAGCAGTTCTCACTAGTCTGGAAACTACCAACTTTGCTTCACCATCTATGTACCTTATGCAACTAAAGAAAGAAAAAGCAAAAGGGTGTTTTTTTGTTCCTTGCACAATTAAAGAAAAAAAGAAGTAAGTCTGTGTTATTTCTTAATAATGCCTGCAATTTAAGTTTTTTGCAAGCACTGAAGCAATAAGAGTTATGCACTTACTGCTGTATTAACCTGCATAGCTGCCTGATTGGTTTCCAAGTAGACTGAATTTCTTTGATCATTATTTAGTGAACCACCAGATATAGTTAACATTCAAACACATGCATGTATATTTTGGGGGAAGTTTCATTAGGGTCAGCTGAACTTGATTTAAAGTAGAAGGAGAGTGATTGGAATTAAAGATACCTGCAATCTTATTCCTAAATATTTTCTTTTACGCTAGTAAAAGGTTGGGGGGAAATGTAGCTGTTCCCTCCAATACAAGCAAAATACTAACTTGTATCCAATTCTGTCACCGTAACATTATTGAACATCTGTCTCTAGGATAAATAGAGGATGGTGGTCATGGTCATTATATTCTGTTTCATAAACATTTGGCATTCAAAATTATATTGCTCCACACATGACAATTTAAATATAATTTACTCTGATAGATAATTTCAGTTTAATTATCCTGATGGTTGTATTTCTCATTTTTTATTGTATAAGCCATTTATTTTCCTTCCTTTATAGAATGGTTGCATGAGATTAGCCTGTCAAATTCATTTTGATAATACTGTATCACAAAAGAAATAACAATATTAAGCCCTTGATTTAAAACTTTTAGTATATTTGTTCAACTTTAAATTTATAAGCAACATATTAAAACTGATATAGAGGTTTTCATTATAGATAGCTATAGCACTTAGACTTATATATTGCTTTACAGTGCTTTATAGCACTCTCTAAGTGGTTTACAGAGTCAGCATATTGTTCCCAACAATTTGGGTCCTCATTTTACCCACCTCGAGATGGGTGGAAAGCTGAGTCAACCTCGAGCCTGGTGAGGTTTGAATTGTAGTCAGTCAAAAGTAGCCTGCAGATAATGATTATATTCAACTATTCATGGCATATGAAAAATATGAAGTCACAGGTCCCAATTTACTAGTGTTTTTTTTTATTCTACTGTAGCGGAAAGCAAGATGCTTCATCCCATATCCTAGTTAAAACCATGGATAATTACAAATTCTTTGTACTTTAGCAGGACTCTTTTTAGCACTATAGAATAAAAATAATAACTTTTTTTTCATACTTATTATAGTGCAAAATCTATCACAACAAAGTTATCTAATCAGCAAATCCCACAGTCCAAAGATGGTAAAAAGTTCCTTCTTTACATTTTCAACATACATTTAAAATAGCTTTACACATCTTCAACAATTTATCAGGTGTTAAATACCAATGGTACATCATTTTATAATTTTTTTTAAAGATTATAGTTCAATATATATTTTAAACCCTTCATTGACTTATTTTCTCATTATCATTTTCTTCATTTTTGGCCATGGCATAGGCCAGAGTTATTCTTGGAATTTACATACCCTTGCCACCAAGGTTCTTTGTGGCAAGGTTTTTGGTAAGATTACACTGGATTTAGTATACTGGGGGGAAGAATGTTTTTGTTATCTCCTCACACCAAGGCAAGGCAAGCTTCTGCATTATGCTAAATAGAAGAGATAGAGGGAGGGAGGCTAATTGTTAGAGGGTTCCATAATTTCCATCACTTGAGATCTTAACAGCCTTTCCATAGCACACACTAAGTGCTTCTATTCAAAAATTAGCAGAACAAGACCCATTTTAGAAGGGATTCTTTAAGGGGTGGAATAGCTTAAGCAGTGGAGAAATTCAGTTCTTTTTGCTCCTTAGAAACCTCTAACTGCCCTAAAGTAAAATATTTCAGAATTTTTAGGGGAGCCCTGGAGACTCAAGGAAGAATGCCGGCACAAACTGCCCCTGAACTTGTTCTGAAGTATGGATCTTTGTCTTGTGCTATGTTAAATTGAAATGAAAGTAGATATAACCAATAATGTAGATATAACCAATAAAGGAATACAGTATTTAGATTCAAACTGGGCAAAGATGCTTTGGATCCAGACTGGGAAAATCAAGCTATAATTACTTATAGAAAGTTAATTTTCCTGGGTTCATATTGTGGCTCTGAGGACTCAAAAACATATGCAGTTGAGTTAAGAAAAAAACGCTCTGTCTATAACGTCTTCTCAGTTCAAACCTTTATCGACTTAGAACTAAATACTTCTCATTTCTAGTTGTGCTTATTTTATTATTTGGCTATATGTGTGGTGATTTGCCTTTTCTCCTCACAATTAGCAAATTAAATGCCGTGAAAGATGTACAGTACTGTACTTTATTAACTTATTGCATATTATGTTTGTATTATGATACATTATCATCTATCTATCTATCTATCTATCTATCTATCTATCTATCTATCATCTATCTATGTAATCTATCATTTCATACTAGATAAGAGGTATCAGACAATCCATTTAGAATAAACATTGAACATATGTTTGGAGAAACATTAATAGTTACACCTGAAACTGGCACAAACATTTGATTCAGCAATATAAAGAATATGTAAACCTCAATTTTTAAAAAAAATCTGAGATACGGGTTCAGTTTTAGATGCTATTTCTCAGCATACTTAGGCATATGCTTCTGGCCTATAAGATTTGTGACAGATATGTTTGCAAAACATAGATTAAATTTCACAAGTATTTGGAAACAGATATTTTAATGATGTTATAGTTCCTGCTATAAAATTATAACCTTGAACATAGCAATTTCAGTTTCAACAACTATGTAATGATTGTTTTCTCTTGGTACCTAGATAGACTATTTATATGATTTGCACAATATTTGACTGCATATTTGTCTTGTGGTTCCCCCCCCCCTTTTCCTCAGTTCTAGTTCATTTTAGGCCGAGTCTCCCAAAAGTAAAACAAAAATATTTTGTTAGAAAGGCTGAAATATATCAAAACTGTTTCCAGAAATTGCTCTGTAATAAATACAATCGTTATCACATGAACCTGTAACCACTTGTTTTATTCTTCAAATATCTTATTTTTTGCTACTATGATTGATCATGAAGATAGATATATTTAAATCAGGATGGTATTGCCAGTAGTAATATATAATACTGGCCCATATTCCATGACTAAAATCCTTGAAGATGACATCTTTTTGTGACTGAGGAGATAGGAACAACAAATTCAATTACAGAAGCCTTCTCTGTCATTACACTTGTCTGCTTCCACAGGAAATGATTTGTAAATTGTGCTTTAACTTTCCCTTCCATAAATCTTATGGTCATAATTGACACTTGTCATTGTTGATGAATGATAAAAGAAAAAAGAAAGAAAGTAAATGAATAAACTCTCTGGGGAAAAATATATCTATATGAGAAGTTATATTTAGAAACTTTGGCTCCTACACATTAGATTTTAAATTTTGTGGAATCTCGTATATGAGATTTAAATTGGATTCAAACATTGTACTAAAGAGTTTTTTTCTGCTTTATTTTTTCCATTTCTTGCACATAAAAAAGTATACATTTTGTGCCTTGCATGTCTGCATTTATTTATTATTCCAGTGCAGGAGCTATAAATGACATTACAGTCAATACTATCATCTATCAATTTAAGGTTGCTTTATTGCTGACTGATACCTATGTTGAAAGTTGGGAAAAAGGAAGTGACAGAGTTGGAAGTAATATTTCAATAAAATATAAAGCAAAACAGAACAATACATAAACTACATATATTAAAATATATTTTGGAATGGACAAAACGTGAAATATGGGTTCAAGTTTGCATATAGGTTCTTTCTTAATTTTAATATTTTCTCAGTAAATTTATAATAATTTTTTTAAATTTTAATTTGTATGGCCTCCCACCTGGCTCACAGTGACATAATGTGTGCAACTTATTCTTGTTTCTACCTGAGGAATTTTAAATAAAAAGTGAACATGATCAGGACAATGAGATAAATAGGATTATTTTAAAAAATCCAACATTGAGTGGTATTTGTATGGACATTTTAATACATTTGATGCAGAAATATGCCAATTAATCAGATGAGATGAATAAATAAGATGCATTAAAAAAAAATACCTTACAAGTTTAACCCTGATTTAGAAATGAATTAGGGCAACCATTGTCACCAACTATCTCCAAGGAACAGTAGATAATTTAAGAGTTTTGCATCTGCAAAAATTAATGATTGAAAGCTACAATCTGGTAGCTTCCACCCACCTGCATTTCATGGTGGTTGCATCTCTCTTAGGATGCTGAAGCAGGATTATCACATTGTAGTTCATAAGCATAATGAACTAACTCAGACCACTAATGAATGTATCAGTGTTTTAGCATAGTCTCTCAATCATGTAATAAGTTAACAAAAATGGATGTTATTAATCATTGAAAAAATACATTTCTATCCAGTCTAATTAAATTGTTTGATTTTAGAACTTTTTCCCCATTTCTGTCATGAATTGTTCAATTTAAACACTGTAACCTAAATGTTACACATAAATGAATGGTTAAGATTTAGAAGTGTCATTCTTCATATTGGGTTTATACCTAATGTAAGTAACACGTCTGCATTTCCTATAACCATTTTATTTTAGTTATTTATTTATTTATTGTAATTTGTCAAACAGAAACAAAAACAGGAATAATTTAGAAATACAATGAAGGGACGATAGGCACATTAGTGTCTATCAATAGGCCCGCGCCCTCTACGGACTAGGATGAAGTGAGATCCACGGATGTCAATTTGTGACTAAAACTGTGAAAATTTGTAGCTGAGACAACTGAATCAGGTAGAGCATTCCAGACTTTGACAACTCTATTACAAAAAAAAAATTTTTTTACAGTCAAATTTGGAATCTTTTGCATTGAGTTTAAAGCGGTTGTTTGTGGACATATTGTAATTAAAACAGAAAAAAACATTTACAGGTAAAACATTACTACTTACAATTTTGTATGCAATACCTAAGTCTCACCGCAAGCGACACAGTTCCAAATTATCCAAAACAAGAATTTCGAGTAGCATAGGGAATTCTATTATGTACAGCAGAGTGCAAAACATTTTTTCGTAAAATACTTCTGAACACGCTCGATTGTTCTAATGTCAGATATATGGTAGGGATTCCAAACAGTTTAACAGTACTCTTAAGATTGGTCCACTGGTTAAAGCAAAAGAGCATGATAAATAATTTGTGTTGTATCCACAGGCTAAAAAGTTTTAAAATCTTAAGAATTGCTTGTGATTTTATTCCACCTTGAAAATGAAATTAGCAGGTTAGCTGTGAAATAAAGGAAGCCATTCCAGTTTGCACTTGATTATGTTTAAGTATTTTTTTAATACACACTTGATTGTGTGTATTTTTTAATATTTACAAATACTTAGGATTTATTTATTTTTATTACAATTTAACACATATATCTAAAGTAAATAATTGGGTTTATTATATGTGTTACTTGGACACACATATAATGTATAATATAATGTATATTTGGTGATAAAAGAATTCTTCTGGGGAGGGAGGGAGGAAGGAAGGAAGGAAAATAGATTATTTAGTGTGATGCAATTTAGCTTAAATAATGTAAACGTAAATGTATTCTTTCTCGTTCTCATCTCCTTTTCCTTTTCTTCTCTTTTAATCTCAAAGAAAACTCATGCAATTTATAATTTTGCATTTCTGTCAAAGTAAAAGTTATTATTCCACATTTGTAAAATCTAACAAATATTTATCCAGTGAACTGCCTTGTCTGGGAGTGGAATTTTGTGTGAACACATCAGTATGTGTGAGTGTATAACCATTGTGTATTTGTATTTATACCCATTTTTTAAAGTAAATTTGCTTAGAGAATATAAATGTGAGCAAAAGCATAATATTGTTTTGCTGCTGGTTCTCTTTTTGAAATGTTTTGACTTATAAGGCAGTTATGGAAAGGCTTGAAAGGTTTCCCCCCCGTTAAAGAATAGAATAACATAGTTGGAAGAGACCATTAATGCAGTTACTGCAAGTCCATAGTAGCTGGCTCAATTGCAAACCCTTCTTGATCTCTTTCTCTTTAACAGCAGATTAACAAACAGGAACAGATAATATTCCAGTGTGTCTAAAATTCCTTTAGAATAAAGAGCATTTTCATAAATGGCTCTGGAAGGATCTCTGAAATTTAGGATAACACTGACAAATATATATGCAAAGTTAAGCTTTGTTTCTTAAAAGAAGAGTCTGTTTATTTCAACTAAATGATTATCTACTTATTACTTATTTATCAAATTTATATGGCCATCCATCTTGCAAAAAGTGACTCTAGGTATGACATACAACAATTACTTACAATGATAAATATATAACAATAGTTATTCATTAAAATGTAAAAATAAAAAAGCAAGGTGTAAGAAAAAATAAATGTTTACTGTAGTGATGGAACCATCTCAAGATTTCACTGGTTCCCTTGGAATTCCCCTTCCACACACCCCAAGCCTGATGACATAGCCAGATTTTGAGGTACTTCTTAAGTATTAACAGAGATGCAGCTAATCTCATTTGTGGCAGGAACAAGGAGATAATGTTCTATAAGAAGGCTGTAATTTCATTAGATTTCATGGGACATATTGATTATGATTTCAGTTCGATTTTCAGTTTTATGTGAACATGGCAAACTGTATACTGGTTTCTTCTTTTCTTTATATTGGTAGGATAAGACAGTTTTCTTGTCTATTCTCGTATTCATACTTGTGTCTATAAATTGAGAATTTTTATCTGGAAAATATCAACCAAAATAATTATACTACTCTAATCTAGCGTTGCAATGTTTTCTTGTGAAATTTAGTAGTTACACTCAAGTTACAGCTCACTTTGCCAGATGGATTACGTTATTCCATATTTATTTATTTTTGAGGGAAACAGTGAAGGAGAAATTCCCTTAATGGTACTCAGTATTAAAAAGGACTGATGCATGTAGCACTTTTTCAGAGTTATAATTCAAAGAGATAAGGCATACAATGTCCAACATTGGGTTATCACAGAAGTTATTCCTGAGTATGAAAGTTACCTGGTAGAAGCTTCAAACTGAATGCTTCCAACATCCAATTGTCAGCTTTGATAACTAGAGAATATAATATCATTATAATAACCTTTATTGTCACTGCACAACATGTACAATGAAATTGATGGAGTTCCCTCAATGCATCCCCCCCCAACACAATACAACTCACAGTGGAACAGAAAATCCCTTAACCCAATAAATCATATTAACAAACACCCAGTCCTATTGCACCAGTGTGAACATGTTACACACTGCGCCGGCCCTGCAAATCCATCGTACTACGTAGTTATAATGTTATTTCGCATTCAGGAGTCTGACAGCCCATGGATAAAAACTGTTCTTCAGTCTGTTTGTGCAGACGGCTATGCTTCTATATATTCTTCCTGATGGTAGGAGGGTAAAGAAGACCAGGGTGTGAGTCATCCCTGAGGATTTTCCTCACTCTTCTAAGGCAGCGAGCCCTAGCAATCTCATCTAGTAGTATCAGGGGACAGCCACGATGTTTTGTGCTGTGTTCACCACCCTATATAATATTTTTCTATCTGCGGCTGTCAAGCCGGCATGCCGACTTGACAGCCGCGGATGAGAACACTTTATATTGTGGACCGGTAAAAGGTCATCAGTTGTTGTTCCACCCTATTTTTACACAAGACCCTAAGGAAATGGAGTCTCTGTTTGGCCTTCCTGGCCACCTGGATCGTGTTATTTTTCCAAGTGAGGTCTTTGCTGAGATGGACTCCCAGGAATTTAAAGGAGGAGACTCTGTGTACACATCTCCCCTTGATTTAAAGTGGGGCAGGTTCCTCTCTCGTCTTCCGGAAGTCCAACACCATCTCTTTGGTCTTGCTGATGTTCAGGTGCAGGTTGTTTTTTAAGCACCATGTAGATAGTTTTTGAACCTCTCCCCTGTACGCTGTTTCATCTCCGCCTGTAATAAGACCCAGTATGGCAGTGTCATTTGAAAACTTAATGATCACAGTGGATGGGTCAGATGATACACAATTATGTGTGTACAGTGAATACAGGTAGGGACTGAGCACACAGCCCTGTTGGGAGCCAGTACTAAGCTTCAGGGAGGTGGATATGACAGACCCAACCCTCACTGTTTGTGACCGGTCCTTAGTAATAGTAGCAATCACCTACTTTCAATTATGGCAGTCCTGCAGTCCTGTGTAACCAGTAAAGGAGAAAGGGCAACATCACTAAATGGAAATTATTGCAGATTCCAAAGGAACACCTGGCGCACCAGTCAACTGTCTCATTACTAGTAGAGTAGTAGTGGAGCTGGTGATAGCAGTGAGGTTTGGAGGCCTCCAGTAGCATGGCTTTTGGAATAGTTGTGGCAAATTTGTTTTGTTTTTTTTAATGTCAGCAGGCTTAGTAGGCCTCATGTGCCATGGCTAGTATGTTGTGCAAGCCTGGAGTACACCCTTCTGCCCAAAAGTACACCCTCATATAATCATGGACTCCTTTATAATTTGTCCTGTGATTTTATTCCTTATGTCAGTGAAGTGGGTTGGACAGCCATGGCTCCTTCATGATTTGATTGAATCAGGAGTGGTGGACCAGATTCATTCTACTCTACCGTGATGATAGGCCTGGCCATCCAGTATGATATCTATTTGTGTCTCATCCTGTTTCCATTCTTCATCTGATAATTGCTGGTATGTGATTGTCATGACACCTTCAGCCTTACTGCAACATATGCTTGTGCAATTATTGTTGAATGTGAACAACTGTTAGAAACCATCCAATTTGGGCCATGGCTCTCTGCCTTGCACTGTGCAAAAAAAAGCTCCTTACTTTTTTATCTAAAATTAATTAACTAAGTAACCATCAAATCATAATATTTTGGTTTTAACTACAGTTAATATGGTTATTACTTTCTTCCAGTTCTCAACGTATGTGGAAGTATTCTTAAATGTGCATGTGGCTTTAGATCCGCAGGTTGCAGTTTGTGCCTACAGGGAGATTGAACTCATAGTCTCCTGGTTTCTAACCTGGTGCCTTAAAAACAACACTAAATTGCCTTCATTTTTGGTATTATCACAACTTTTTTTTCAGATGGAATGACTTGATTTATATCCACTTCCTTAATTTTGATAACAGTTTTGTTTAATACACTATAACTTATTTGTTTGGTTATTAAATCTACCCCCCCCCATCTCACCTCCGGAAAATTCTGGCAGCTTACATCATTAAAATTTGCATTTCCAAATACATCTAAGTGTACATCCTTTGGATGCACGTTGGCTTTCAAGATGCTTCACTTCAGGCATCCCTTCCTTAATTTTGCCACTGAGAGTGCACCTGCCCTGTCCCTCCTCCCTCTTCTGATTTCTTCATCTCTTGACATCTCTCTTGCTGTCTTGTGGTCACTGCCACAGAAAGCTGGCTCATCTAACAGTATGCTTTCCTTGGTGTTGTAATTGCCTTTTTAGAAAAAGAATTGCTCCCTCACTGTACATAAAATACATGTAAAATAAATTCAGTTTCTTTTTTATCAGAGTCTTTCTACTTTTCAAAGTGCAGCCACTTGCATGCTTCCTAAATCATAATGAAATTCTTAGCCTGTAGGTAAATACTCTCTCTATATATATATATCTCAATCAGAGTGCTGGAATTTCTAATATTTTAAATTATGTGATGCATTTGCAACTCTGGAAAGTATGCCTAAACACATGTGTGTTAGGACCAAATGTATAAAGAAATGCATATTGTATGTTCACAAAAAAATACCCAACGCTAAAGGAGGTTTAGATATGTATTAAAATATGTCCTAAAATATGTATTTTAGGACAGCATGCATAAATAGGTATATATTGGGATAAACATCCTTGAAGAATTTGCTATAATTGTACTGTTACTGTTGTGTCTTCCATAACCAGGCAGTGATAATACTCCGCTCTAAGAAAAGTGAAACATAAAAATTCTATATTGATATTTAGGGAATGAAATCTTACAGACATTTTCTTCCTGACAATTCAGAATCTTTTCTCTTAAAACCACTATTGCCATAGAGAAGTGCTGAGAGTGCAGTAGATTGGTGAATTTCATAGTCGAAAGTTAAATATCAGTTACTCTTTATTGACAGCTCAGTAGACATACTCATTTTAAAACAATTGCTCAGAGAAACATGATTCCCCAAAGAAAAATCGTAATGCTTTTGCAGCTATGGCAGCTTTCTATTATTCAGCATTGCACGCATTTTGCTTTCGGACACATTTATAAGTGCAAGAACATCATGAGCTTGAACTAGAATCCATGGTGAGGATTTGAAATAGGACTCCATATTTGTGTCCTTGTGCCTGTATTTTTCTTACAAGTGACATTGAAATATATAGAATATTTGACTGTTGGTTTGCCATCAAAAATAATCTAGAATCATGTTTTTCTGGTTAATTAGAATTTGCTTACTTAATTTTTGTCATTCTGATACCATCCCTTGCTAGTTGGGACTGATTTAAACAGTGCTGCCTTTTGTGGTTTATATTTTCATTTGTGTTTCTGTTCTGGTTTATGAACAATAACAAGGCCTTGCTCGAATATTCACTGCCTTTTAAATGTTGAACTAAGGAAGATGCTTTCTCTTACTTTAATGATAGCAGCACGGCATGGGATTGATCTGTAGTGACATTTGGTTGGAGAGATCCAGCACATTTGCCTGTTGTTTATTGAAGTATTTTCTTCAAACAGCTCCCTCGCAAGTTAGTGGTGTAATGAAAGAAAAAGTGCTGCAAAGGAGTGTGGAGCTTTCCTGGCAGGAACCTGAGCATCCCAATGGAGTCATCACAGAATATGAAATCAAGTATTATGAGAAAGTAAGCATTACTTTGAATGTGGGCCATTCTTCTGTTCGTGTCATTGCAATATCTTTCTGTAGCGGACTAACATTTTGTATAGCCAGCCTGCAGCCTTAATTTTGGTTGCCATTCTATATTACTACTGAAGATAATCTTACCCATTTGTTCTGTCTTCTCTGACGCATAAAGAGAAGGTGGTAAAACTAAGGTGGTAAAAACTAAGCCATCATTTTGAGGAATAAAAGCTTCGATTGATGAATTATTGAGGGCAACCTTAGTTGATAATGCCACAAAGCAATTAGTTAGGATGCACTACAGGTAGTCCTCAAAGTTACAAAGGGAACTGGAACTGGTATTTCCATTACTAAACAATGCAGTCATAAAGTATGATGCCACATTGAGCAGCAACGGTAATCTCTATAGTATCTGTTGCAGCTGTTAAACAAACATTGTAGGTTTGTACGTAAGCGCCTCCTCACAACATCCTGCTGGCTTCCAACAACCAAACTCATTGGAGAAGTCAGGAAGAAGTTATAAGTTCTAGGTGGCTTTGCAAGCAATCTGACAAGCAGATACGTGACTGGTGCTGAGTGGGAGGACATGCACAGGTAGACAGGGAGGTGCAGCAGTGCTGCTGAGAGCAAAGTTGCAAAAAGGGTGAGGAGATGCAGTGTAACTGTAACAGGGTTTAGTGTCATTGCTGCCAGGCCAGAGAATGTGTCTAGGTGATTGGGAAGGTACAGTGCAAGCACAGTGAGGCTTGAGGAGGGTATGCGAGTGGCATGGGAACTGTGGTGCCAACACAGTGAGGCTCACGGAGGGCATACAAGGATGTGTGAGTGCCTAGAATGGCTTGTCACAAGCAGCAAAGCTCAGGGAAAATGTACAAATGGCTGTGGAAGAGCAGTGCAATCCCATTGAGGCTTGGCAAAGGGGTGCAGGAAGTTGGGTGGCAGGAATACAGGAGGGCTGGGGACAGTGCACAGGTAGGGGGAGATTTACCTGAGTAACTTGCAAACTTCCCTTTTCCCATTGGCTTTGACTTGTGGAAAGCGAGCAAGGAAAATCAGAAATCTAAAGCAGGTGATCACAGGAAGCTCAACTATTGGAAGGGCCAGCTTGTTGCCAAGCACCCAGATTGTGACCACAGAAATGCTGGGACAGATGGAACTTTGAGGTCTGGTCATAAACACAACTTGTTTAGCGCTGTTGTAATTTCAAACAATCACTGAACAGTGGTTGTTCACTGAGGACTACCTGTTTGTACTCTTTATTGTAATTGGGAATGAAGAAAATATTTTGAAATGCATTTACTACTAAAAATTATGATAAATTATTATAGCATTTAAAATGCACATGCTCTGATATAGTAATATACAAATTATTATAATATTAATTAGTTAAAATTAGGATAATTGACACTCCAAAATACTTAATTATTAACCATGTTTATAACCTTCAGACGTTAGAGTACTGGATTGCTCTATAAATGACTAGGGTGGAATTATTATAATTTTAGATAATTAATCTGGAAAGAAACCATTGGAAATATAATACCAGAAGAAAGATAGCTGCAAGAGAAATTGCAGGAATTGTTCTTTATATATAGGTGGTCCTTGTCTTACAGCTAGAATTGAGCCCAAAATTATAGTCGTAAGTTGTACCAGTCATTAAGCAGGTCACCACATGACCAACCTGATTTTATGACATTTTTTGCAGTGGTCATTAAGTAAACCACAGGGTCATTAAGCAAATCCATGATTGTTAAGCAAACCCATTCTCTGCAATGGGTGGTGGTCTTTTTTGGCAGAGACCTGATGTAAAAGTGTTTGCTAGCAAAAAAAATAATAATCTTAAATTGCGGTCACATGACTGCAGGATGCTCAAACGGTTGTAAATCCAAGTCACTTGGCAAGTGCCTCAAATGCAATCACATGGCCATGGGGACTGGCCATCAGAACTTTGAATGGTTGCTAAGCGACCAATCACAAGTACTTAAGGACTACCTATACTTATTTTCTTTATCCTTAGATATCTATTTAAATCTTGGTAGATTTACCATGGAAAATAGTATTGAATAATATTAGCTAACTTCTTACGTTTAGCTAACTCCTTGTAATTTTTAATTTAATAACAAAATATTGCCACAATCTCACAAATCTGGGCATTATGAAGGAATCATAAAACTGTAGTTTTTACAGTATATCAATAACAAATTTAAAACAAAACAAGAAATAGACAACTGGACATCTTCCTACTCTTATTGGGCCTCAGAAGTGTTGACGTCCCACTTACAAAGGAGTATAAGTAATTCAAAAGCTTCTTGAAATTCAGAGCGGAAAGGTCCAAATATGTAGTGTAAAGCTTTAGGGTGTAACTTAAGTATTTTAAGAAATATTACCTTACATTTTATGTATATAGGGTGTAACTTAAGTATTGTAAGAAATGTTACCTTACATTTTATGTATGTAGGCACCCAATAAAGCTGCAATGATGTGATAATACATGTGCCACCCTTTGAATGTCTATATCTGAAAAAATTCTTATAAAATGAATGGCACAATTTTTGGGAAAAGTAGAAATAATAGGATAGACATCTTTATTGAGTATCTTTAATTATGAAGCTTTAGTCAAAATTAAAAACTTAGTTAGAAGTTTAGCACTGATATTGCTACGAGGTTATTCTTCTAAATATAAATTACATTCACATAGCCCTCATCTAGTGACTGCTGCATTTGGTGTCTGTTCCAAGTTACAATGGTAATTAAAATAGTTTTGCACCCAATTCTTGCAGTTACAACCTTTCCAGGTCTGTAAAGCAAAGGAAAGATGAAGTAAGATCATAAGCATATTTGTGATTTCACTTAGCATTTAATTCATTTAATTATTTAATTACATTATTTCCCCTTTGTTTCTACCTCATTCCATTTTTTTCTGTATTTTAGAAATAATTTGGAGAGAGTAAAATTCTTTTTTTTCTTTAACTTTCAATTCTGAAACTCTGCATGATGGCTACTGTGTGTAACATTCTCCGTGAATCAGTCAATTAGGGCTATCAGTGGCATCTTATCAAACATGAATAACATTGGATCAGATTCAATTCTATGGCTAGAGGTAGTCCACATTTTTCATGATGAAGAATGTGAAGAGAATTTGCTGATAACTTAAAACTGGATTGGATGACTAATACAAGCAGTTCCCAAATTAGGTAATCCTGGCCTATGTAATTCTAAAGTTATGAAACTAACATAGCCTGTGATAGAGAATGTAAAATCAGCTTAACACAAATGTTTCTGGAAAAGACACAGTAAGCTCCACTAATAGCATACCTATTAGACAACTCAACTATAATACCACTGAAAGGATTGAAACCCCTGTCCCAACAGAATCCGACCTTGACGTAGATACCAAACCATTTTGCCCACAGGAGCACCTCAGTTTTGGGTCGAGAGACAGAAGATACAATATAGGTTTGAGGGCGAAAATAATAATAATGTAACACTGCTTATAAGTGCCATATGGCTTTAAAGCCCCATGTTCTTTAAAGAATTAATTAGGATTGATCATGACCTTTTATCCAAATACAGTTATATGTTAGTAATAGCTTCCTGTTTAGACTCCATTTTCACATACCAGTAACTCATATGTTACTGTATTTGACTTCTGGAACTCCTGACTCTGTTTCCTCTTGACCAAGGCATCTATCTTACTTTCTAGGCTAGGTGAATATTAATTGCTAACACAGTACTTAGCATTTTGTGTGAACTCAGCCACAGAATATGCTAAAATGAGAGTTATTGTGCTTTAGATGGATTTCTGTCTTATTCCTTTTTAATACTACATAATAAAAATGAACCAATAACAAATGTTGTAACTATTTGTAGTTTTAATATTTTTGTGAAAGTAAATTGATATTTAATTGATATTTAAGTAGAAAACACCGTTTTAATTTGACCATCATTAAATGTTCAAGCATTTTCTTCAGATAATTTATACTACAGAACTGTAACAATTTTTTGATGTACAGTAGATTCCCTCAGAACTGTACTATAGTGCTATACTCTATACTATAGAACTGTAACAAAAATGCTGGTGTAGATTTCCCCAAAGAATATAAGATTCTACATTTTAACAAGATTGATAATTTAAACTAAAGACAACTGCACAAATAGTATATCATTAAGACCTACCTTTCTTCGATTTAGTGTGATATGCATAAACCAGCTATCATAGATTTACTATCAATGACTGATTTACTACCAATTTTTATTTAAAAATATGATCTAACTTTAAGAATTTAGTAAATTATTACTAAACATTAATTTAATAATTTAGGTACAAATTCACTGAAAAAAACCTCTGTGGAATCCATTGTGTATAAGTCTTGCATATGGTTATCACCCTGTAGAAAATTTTACTTATCCCCTTCCTCATGTATTGTATGGGAAATAATAAGAATGTATCTACCACCAAAAAACTTTTTTAATAGAAGAAAATAGATGCATATACATTTAAATGCACATAGACCTTTCTGGGTCGTTGTCTGTCCTATTAAAAATAAAATGAACATGCTTCTGCTTCAGTTAATGTTAAGCTGTTGCTATCAGAGGTGTTCTTCCACCCATAAATGAAGTCAGGTAGAATGAGCTTTGTAGAGTCTGCAGAGCTGAAATAAATAATTGTTATGATTTTTCTAGGTAGCTGAAAAAGAACATCTTATTTCCTAAGAGTAGGGAGGAACGTGCTGATTCCTGAACTGATACATCACAATATTTGAAACTGATTGATGAACAAGCGAAAGTCCGCAATCAAACAGGCAATGATTTTCTCTCTTCACTTTTATGAACAGCACCATGTGCTTCCCATTTACATTTTGTGTTATTTTAAAATCTCCTCAGTGAAATGACATTGTGTTATGCCGCAGCAGAGTGTCTGCTAAATTCTTTATACAGGAGGAAAAAAAAATCCCTTCTAATAAATTGAAATAGGGTGCCAGGAGCCAGCTGTCAATTATTGATACAAAGCAAAATGAAAATCTGAAAGTTAAATACCACTCAATTGTGTATTTATGTTTGCAGGACCAAAGGGAGAGAACTTATTCAACAGTGAAAACCAGAGCCACTTCTGCTTCGGTTAATAATCTGAAACCAGGAACTGTATATGTTTTCCAGATTCGTGCTTTTACTGCTGCTGGCTATGGAAATTATAGCCCTAGATTAGATGTTGCTACACTAGAAGAAGCCACAGGTAACACTTACTTACACTTTTTGGCAATTAATATCACCAAGGAAACCCAAAACGTATAGCAAATTGGTGGAATGGAAACATTTCTGCCTTCCTCAATTATAGTCTCATTTCTCACTTCTCAATTAAAGTCTCAAGATTTCCTCTAATTTACCTTGAGGTTTACAAGCTAGACTTAAGTCAGTGCTGATTTTTAACTGCAATTATCTGTCTTAGAAAAAATATATATCTTAGGGCTGTTGCTTTTTGCTATGAATTCTTCAATAGAAATTTAAGGGTTTTAAAAAAAATAATAAAGCAACATGTGTAGTTTATACAACAGAAAATGATTCAGTGTCTTGAGGCTTTTTATTTTAACATTCCAAACGAATGGATGATATTTTTGGTTCACATTCAGATCACATGATTAATTCTTCTTGAATCCTTCTGATATCAATAATAGTTTCTCGGTAGAATCTTTATTGCTCTCTCTTAGCATAACATCTTTTCTATTGACACTGGATATATTTAGGAATTATTTTCAGATCTTATTTATATAACTCTATTGTGTCCCATTTTCCAAAGGGAATAAAAACTGACCAGAATAGCAATATGTTTCTGTGTTTTTAGTTTTTAAGTTGTTCTTCTGAGGATTATGAAAGGCCTACACACTTTCTATCTTCAGTACTTCGCTTTAAATATTTATATTTCAAAAATACTGTTAAATTTATTTAATTCACTGGGGATGCTAGCAAGAATGAAAGTAGGGAATAGCAAAAGTTATCATTTATAGATAACTATATACAGAGATAGACATTATATACAAGAGTAATTGCAAACATCTGCTACACATTATTCCTTTAGAATTCTTTAACTATTGTGCAATATTCATGTCAAAAACAAGATAGTTATCTATATACCACCCAGAACTAAGTCTGTTTTGGGACTTCACACTTAGTCAATGGCTTGACTAAGATGTAAAGTCCACCGAACAAGATGACTTCTGAGACCTGATACAAATCTTACATATTAGTGCATTCTCTTCCAAATTCATTTACAGCTGCAGTTACTATAGTCTTGTTCTTATTACAGGTAGTCTTCCATTTACCACCACAATTGAGCCCAAAATTTATGCAAGGCAGTAGTTAAGTAAGTTTTGTTGCCCGTTTACAATCTTTCTTGCCACAGTTGTTAAGTGAATCACTGCAGTTGTTAAGTTAGTTAATATGGTTGTTAAGAGAATCTGCCTTCCCCATTGTCTTTGCTTGTCAGAAGGTCTCAAAAAGTGATCGCATGATCCCAGGACACTGCAACTGTCACAATTACATGCCAGTTGCCAAGCATCTGAATTTTGATCACATGACCATGGGGACGCTGCAACAGTCATAAGTGTGTGAAATCTGATCATATCTTTTTCAGTGCCATTGTAACCTCAGTCACTAAATGAAGGCTTGTTAGTTGAAGACAACCTGTACTTTGATATAGGCCTCATGTTCCTTTCTCTCTTTAATCTCTTTCCCCTCTCCCCTATCTTATCCTGGCCCCTTACTCTTGGAATAATTTGGACTTAGTTTGTTTTTGCAATGAAGCATTCATTTGAAAGAGGGAAAATGTGTTTTGCAGCCATCTTCAGCATGTGAGAAAGAGTAGTCTGCCCAGGTTAAGAAATTGAGGGTAGAGGCTATGGGGAGGAAATTTTATGAAATGAGGCAAAGATTTACAGCAAATCTATTGGGGACTGTATGTGAGAGAAAGTTGTTTGAGTATCAGAGATTATTCATCTGAGTATCTGAACTTCTGTAGATGGTATATCTGCTGTGAGGAGGACAGGAAGAAATATCCTAAGAAACAAAGGACTTCATTCTTTCTTGATGGGAAAAAAAAGGCAACAAGCAGAAAATTCCTTCCAAAAAACCAAAATGCATGGCCAAAGGTTTTAACTAAAAAGGGGGTGGAAAAAATAGTCCTTTTGTTACTTTATTCCATCATCATTCCCACATGCCTTAACCTTTAAGAGGACCTGGTTTTTTCATTATTGGGGGATTTCTGTTTTTCACCTGACAGCTGCTCTTCTAGCATCTTTCCAAAATCCATTTTTCCCCTAAGACTTGGAGCTGCAGAACAAAAGAACATTCATATCCATTCATTCTCTAGAGACCTTTTAGGAAGTCCCATGCAGGACTGTGCAGAGATCCACTGAAAAATAAAGCTAATGATGCAACTGAAACTTCGTTTTATACACAGCAATTTTGTTTTAACTATTACAAGAAAAAGTAACAAAACGTTTTCAATATCTGTTACTGCTTGCTAAATTGAGGGGATAACAACAGTGGTGGGAATAGATAGAGAAAGAATGCACACACAAGCGCGAAGGAACCAGGCTATCTTTATTTTTATTTTTATTGAATGGTGCTTAATTTTGGGTTTCCAGGAACTGTGAAACCCAGACCTATGACAAAGGTTTCGATCCAGGTGGTACCACTGTTTCTAAAAGGGAGCATAGTTGTGTATGTTTGGTCTATAAGATTCTGCAGATTTACTTTTTGAAATTATATTCCAGAATTGCTATATTTTTCCAACCAAAACTTGCAAATTTATTTAAGCAATTGTGTTGGCTGGCAGAAATGCAACAGATCCCATTTCCTGACATAAAGCTAAAGTAATGAGAAATCTATATGTGTTTAATGTTTTTGCCTGTTAGGCAAAGGACCTTTCTCTGACTGGAGAAAGCAAACTTGTTTCCTGCTCACAAATACTGAATACACATTCTGTGCAGTAGATTTTAAAAAATGAAATTGCTAAGAACTGATTATAGATAGATAGAGAGAGATAGAGAGAGAGAATGATATACATAGATAAATAGATAATGATAGATAGATAGATAGATAGATAGATAGATAGATAGATAGATAGATAGATAGATAGATAGATAGAT
>JANHFT010006163.1:1754-14870 GCA_032467955.1 Pseudoxenodon macrops | reverse complement strand
ATTGCTGTGAGAATCAGCTGTGCTCTCCCCATAGAAATGAGGAAGTTAACATTTTTTGTAAACTGTGCACGTGTGTGCAGTGCTTGTTTGGCACACGCACGCAGAAAACACAAAGTGTGCACATGAAGCACAAAGTACATGCATGAAGTGCGCAATGACCGAAGCAGCAGTAAAACCGGGAAGAACCCACCACTGATCCATATAATCTAGTTCATCAAAAGTCCATTAAAACTGCTACACAAACACAGTCTCAATGACCTTCCTTTAAAAAAGGAAAGTTGAACACTGGATGAAAATTATCGAGTATGGTGGTATAAAGCAATGGCTTCTTCAGTACAAGATAAACCAACATTTCCTTAAGAGCTGAAAGAAAGTCCCTTTTCTCAAGGAAAGCTTCACCACTGCAAAAACCCATTTATGCAATACACACATCACTAACTGAGCAGCCTAGCTTAGCCAAGAGCAGCTTGGCGAAACTCATAGTCATGGCTGAGTCATACATGTCCATTTCCTCAGGCACAACAGGTTCAAACCATTCTCGGATTAACAGGGCAAGACTGTGTCCCAGGAATCTCAACACATCCAGCACCAAAGTTGTCCCTGCAACTAAAGGGGAACAAAATTTGATTGAATTCTTGCTTTAAAAGAAGATTTTAAGATTGATCATTTTTAAAGCTTCTAGGGTTTTTCTTAATTTCTTGTTTTCTATTACAATTGTTGTTCCTTTATGACTTTTCGCTTGCTGCCCAGAATCTCTGGAGAAGGAGAGCGTGACTGAAGGAATTTTTTTTTTTAAGTGTTGTGTTGAACTTTGCTTGGAATAGCTTTTGTCCTCTTAGTGATTTGATTTTCATTTTCCAATAAATGGAGACATTGCACCTTGTTTCTTGTTGGTGTGAACTAAAATGATTCTGTCGCAAATAAATGTTTCTTTACATTCAGGAGAGTTTGGCGAAGTATGCAGTGGTCGTCTAAAGCTTCCAGGCAAAAGAGATGTTGCAGTGGCCATTAAAACCTTAAAAGTGGGCTATACTGAAAAACAAAGAAGGGATTTTCTTTGTGAGGCAAGCATCATGGGACAGTTTGACCACCCTAATGTGGTTCACTTGGAAGGAGTTGTTACCAGGGGTAAGTTGTAATCAGTTCTGATTTTTGAACAACTTTACAAATTCCACCTCCAAATTCTAAACTTTCCATAGTACGTGATTCAAATCAGATCATTGTACTACATAAAGTAATAGACTTTTTTGTTCTCTTTTGATGCGTGATTTAACTAAAGCAATATTAAATGTATCCTACAGCTTGAGGGAAAGAAAAAAAAAACCTTAAAAGATTTTTGCACAAAGAAGTGATGGCAACAGTTTTTTTCCTAGTCACATTTAACATTAAATAAAAATCTCAATGTCTTTTCTTATTAAATGAAGTGTCGTTTTTCCAGAGTTCAGTTCACACAGCAGGAGACAGAAGAACACACTGACATTTTGATTTGTATGGTTTAATTTTTTGAGTCATGATCATTTTCTGTACGGAGACATTTAAGGACTTAGTAGATCACAGGAACTATTTTGGAAACATTAGGAGCAGTCATGCCTCATTATTCATCTTTCAAAGAAACAACATGTTTTATCAAAATGGGGACATTCTGTTCAGATATAATTTCTTTAAACCAAATATGCCTCCCTTTTTCTATTTCTTCCTTTTAGGAAAACCAGTAATGATTGTAATAGAATACATGGAGAATGGAGCACTGGATGCATTTCTCAGGGTGAGTGCCTGAGGGAAACATATATAGCACTTCAAAAATAATATATATATATGCTACCAATTTAACATAATAAAACATTTTCAATGTAAAATGAGAACACACTAAATTTTAAGAGATCTCTGAATGGACTTGGTAAAATCAGATTAGAAATTAGAAGACCAGACAGGATCAAACAACATTTTTGACCATCTAAGTGAACCAACATGGCAGAGATACAGTGGTTTTGATTAGCATCACAGACTAAGACCTGGAGCCATGTTGTGGGAACACAGTTATAATTTTTCTCCATTGAAGAAAAGACAGTCTTTAAATTAATGCAGAAATAATTCAAAATTGAAGGAAGCACTTTTTAAAGATTCCTACATTAGCATTATTTTACATGAGTTTCTTGTTTGTGGCAGGCAACATATAATCTGTAACTCGGCCCTTAAGAGCATTCATTAACATTAATGAATATGAATAATATTAATAACAAAATATATTTCAAGGTTTTTAAAGTACAGTGTTGATTTCACTGCCAATCTTTTCGGCAATTGGTTTTCTATCAATAATCTGTGCTTCTGATTTGCGTGTATATGCATGCATGTGTGAATGTTTTATTTGTGTTAATAGGCTTGATTTATTGTGTCTGGAATCTGCGTGTTCTTATAATTAAAATATCAAACACCATAAAATAAAACTTGAGAAAGCAATTTTACTCAGGTATCATTAGGTGAATAAATATATTTGATTTACAGATATTGGATTGTTTTTGTTTTAGTTACAGTGTGGAAAATTGAAGGCACATATGTTTTTTTGATATTTTTTGCAAATTTAAAAGTTTCTCATTTAGGATAAAAGAATTTAAAAGGATGAAATTTTCTGCCATACATGTTTTGTTCTTTTAACAGATTCATCTGGCTATTTTATACTCTCCTGATTTATTATTTTTATTATTAGCTATGCAGGATTACACAAATGAGCGTATGCATGTATAATTTTTAGTATAAATTTGTATTTTCCCCCCAAATATTAAAGGTCATAATGTACAGCTTCAAACATGCTATAGCACGGGTCCCCAGTACTGATCCATGGGCTGTTAGGAACCAGGCCGCACAGCTGGAGGTGAGCATCAGGCAAGGAAGCAAAATCAAAACCCTACACACACACACACACACACACACACCAGTATGTGAAAAATTGTCTTCCATTAAATCAGTCCCTGGTGCCCAAAAAATTTGGGACCGCTGTGCTATAGAATTATACATTTCTTCATTATTTTAGAATCCTATTTCTTCATTATTTATATTAGTTTCATATTTAAATAACTTAAATTAATAATTTAATGATTTAAAAATAAATTAAATGATTTAAATAAACATCAGGCCCGCTGTCCTTCAAAAAATCGTGATTGCAATGTATGGAATCATATTTCCGAATTGTAGTGCTTTTGCATTTTTAAAACATTGGAACAGCACTATGAGAATGAATGAATGGATGAATGAATATACATACAGATATACACATGCACATACACATAAATATATACAAGAATTTGTGTACATACTTTCAGGTCATAAAAGCACACATTTCACTCCTGAAAACATCCCTGAAATGGATTCCAACATCATTTATATTCAGTGGTGGCATTCAAATTTTTTACTACTGGTTCTGTGGGTGTGGCTTGGTGGGCATGACGTGGCTTGGCGGGCATGGCATGTCTTTGTGGGCATGGCAGGGGAAGGATACTGCAAAATGTCCATTCCCACCTGACACCAGCGGAAGGTTACTGCAAAATCCCCATTTCCTCCCGATCAGCTGGCATTCGGGAGGCAGAGAATAAATGGGGGTGGAGCCAGTCAGAGGTGGTATTTACCGATTCTACTCAAAATTTCTGCTACCGGTTCTCCAGAACTGGTCAGAACCTGCTGAAACCCACCCCTGCTTATATTCAAAGATCAACTCTCAAGCCAAAGAAAGTTTACGTACGCTTGTCTGAATGCCATCCTGCATTTAGTTTCTCATAGGTAGAGACTGAACATGTTTACTTTCTTTACTGTCAAGTACTTTAAGCAGCATCTCTGTTTCTGTCTTCATTTCAGAAACATGATGGGCAGTTCACAGTAATTCAGCTGGTTGGAATGTTGAGAGGAATTGCTGCTGGAATGAGATACTTGGCAGATATGGGATACGTACACAGGGATTTAGCAGCACGCAATATTCTGGTCAATAGCAATCTTGTTTGCAAAGTATCGGACTTTGGTCTATCCAGAGTTATAGAAGATGATCCTGAAGCTGTCTACACCACAACTGTGAGTTGTGCACTTAAAAGAAAAAAGTCCATCCAGCATAGTCTCATTTTCATAGACAGTAAGATGTTAGGTTGGGTTTGTTTTGGAAGAGAATGTGCCAGATATTTATTGGGAAGGGAGGTTGTTCTTTGTTGGGTTTTGTAAATTTTCTTATTTAACAAATATTCATATAAAAAACTGCATACTACAGCATCATGTTAAAAATAAAATATAAATGGACTCACAAAGGATCCCCAACTGTGGCTTCATCCAGTGTTTTTTCTGCATTCCTTCTTCCTTTCTGATTATTTTTCATTTTTTGGGAACTGTTTATTCATTCAGATATTTTGTCCTCTGAAAAATGTTTGTATTATTTTATCTATACACCAGTGGCTTTCTAACTGAAACATCTCTTATTTCCCAAAGATGTTTGAAATACTAAGTACTTACTCAACAGACATGCTTGTCTATATATGTGCCATCGCTGTTTCATGATAGCACAGTGCAATACTGCAGGCTAATTCTGCTGATTGCCAGCAGTTTAATCCTGACCAGCTCATGGCTGACTCAGCCTCCCAGCCTTCCAAGGTCGGTGAATTGTAGACCCAGATTATTAGGGACAGTATGCTAACTCCATAAACTACTTAGAGAGGGCTGTAAAATGGTATATAAATCTTAATTGCTATTGCTATATTGTTGTGAGCTTGTTTCAGAAACTTTCTTTTCCCATAGGGTGGCAAAATTCCAGTAAGATGGACAGGTCCAGAAGCCATACAGTACCGGAAATTTACATCAGCAAGTGATGTATGGAGTTATGGAATAGTCATGTGGGAGGTGATGTCTTATGGAGAGAGGCCTTATTGGGACATGTCAAATCAAGATGTAAGTTGCCAGAATATAATTATACTGCTTATAATATGATAGAGTTGGAAAAATCAAACCTATAAGCAAAATGACCAGGATATTTGACTTCCATGAGCACATAAGAAGGTTTTAAAGTAATGGCCACATATATTTTATAAATAACTTAATTTGTAAATTGCATTTATATTTTTATTCTTAAAGTTAGCCTGATGCAAACTAACCAATCATACAATCAACACAGTACTACAGTTACAGTACCTAGGTATTTTGTTAATTATTGCTTAGTTATTGGCTATCGTACATAATCATAAAGTAATTTTAAAAAAAGGACAGATAGATAGACAAAAAGAGTTAGAAAATGAAAGGTGTAGCAAGGTTGTTCAAACATAGATAAATGATTTTGTAGGCTTTATTTTCTCTATTAAAATAATCGGGAAGATAAATGAAACTTTTTTCTGTGTCATTAAAACATTCTACATACCTTTTAAAGTTGCTATATTCTACTCTACATCCAACGAAAATCTTTATGAAACTGTGTATTTAAATACAGGTTTACGAACATTCTTTGTCCTCAGAGGATATCTTTCTAGTTTGTTTTTAGTCTCCACCCATACATATATCTCAATATTTCTGAGCCAATAATTATATTACAAAATTCAAAGAACTATGAAATCCAAAGGCAAATTACAGTTTGATGAACATGTTAATTCAGAAGTTGATTAGTAGGATACCTGAAGCTAGTTGTGAGAACTCTTCTTAGTCATATATGGAAATATTGTTATAGTTCTAAGGGTACTTTGGATCCCCAACATAGAGAAGCAGCCAAATTCAGTAAATAATATGGAAAATAAGTAAATGAAACAATAGAGCTATTTAAAAATTACAAGAGAGGATAGGAGAAATGAATAATCTTTCATCCCACATATTTCTGTTCTATAATTTATTGTAGCTGTCTTTCCATTATCTTCAAACAAAATAATATAATCCTCTTATAAATGGAAGAAAAATATTCTAACATGAAATAAGATAACCTAATACACACCTTCTTACTATCTTTAGTCATAGGGTTGAATCTGTCATATATATTTTTTCTTTACAAAATAAGAAAATGAAAACATGTAGTCAACTCCACACCCTAAATCTTAGCCTCAGGCTTGTTTATGCAGGTGTAAATTAGAAGTTGTTTTTATAGGATCCAATATAGGTCTCATAAAAGCATTTGTTGGTCTTTTTCTATGGACTCTTTGTGACTAATATTTTTGAAGATGCTTATTTCTTACCCCAAATAGACTTCAATGCAGGTAAGAAAGAGTCCTTGATCATATCAAAACTTTAAGTATAACAGTGCCTGATTTTACAGTCAAGATCAGGAACAAGAAATTTGGCCGTCTTTATGAATAAATGTGTAGGTTGTTGCATATATTGCATTTTTTTTAGTGATCACTATAACATTAGCCTTTTGTGTTTCTTCAGTGCATTCATCTGAAGCACTTTATACTAAGGACAGTCTTATTTCTTATCAGCAGATAAGATTCATGATGGATTTGTAGAAAGTTAACTTTTATACATAATTTTCTGGTTTTTAAAAAAATCTTCTTGAATATAATAACTTACTTCCATTAGTGGAATAGATTGAAAATAGGGACATTACTGCTAAAAATCCATCAAAGTATAGTCTAAAAGAAACATACCAAAGCATTTCTAGTCTGGTTTGAGGAGTTGGTATTATAGATGCCAATTGGCAAGATAAAAGATAAACAGTTTAAAACTAGGTAAATAGGTAGGATAACAAGACAATAAAATTCATGCTTTCTTACCTTATTTTAAGCCAGTCGTATATAAATCTTGAGCCAGAAAATGGAATTAAGGCATTATGCAATTTGCTTAGCAGTTTTCATACTCTGTATTGAATTGTACTATATTTCATCTTATTTACAATATTTGAAGCTTATATTAGTCTATAAAACTAAAATCAGGAATTTAATATGTAGATACCCAGGATTGCTATCACCATATTTTCAGTTAATATCCATCAAGGATTATGGAAACTCTAGTTCAAAGAATTTGAAAGGTACTATACTATCTACCTCTGTTATAAAAACAGGTAGTGACTGAGATCTCACTATATGAAATATGAAAAGGCCAGGTTCAAGTCACCATTTCACCAACAATCTCACAGGACAATTTAGTCATTTTCTTTTACTGTAATTTAATTTACATGTAGAATCACATGACAGGTAATCCCATATATGTTGCCTTGAGCTTTTTAGAGAAAAGGTGGAATAGAAATTATGAATAAATAACAGAAAGAAATTTAAGAAATAATAAATGCACTTAAAACATTTGGAAAACTCTAGATTTATGTAAGATATCGGTGCAAGTTTTCTTTTTTATTCATTGGATCACAACCCATCATGAAACATACTAATTAAATTCTATTTTTCTATGTAGAGAAATAAGCAGATGTCAGGAATAAGTGAAATTTCTGTCTGCAAATAAGCAGTCCATTACAATATTTTATATTCTACAAAAATACAATATATATCCTAAAATAACTTAATTTCATATTTATAAAGCAAATAATCAGTTCATTAGTGAGCACTGGACTATGACATTATGTGGTATTACTGTTGATTTGCAATATGTGACTACGAGTTGACAAGGAGGAACAAGTGATTAAATATACAAGTATAAAAAAGAAGAGCTTTAATGACATCATACATAGTTTTCATCATTGCAGCCTCAATGTGACTAGGTATGGACACCTGTGTATCAGACAATATGAAGAGAAAGTAATTGTTTAATCAATTAATAAAAATTTGTTTCACTGGAGCAAATATGTGAGTCACTATGACTCATAGTTGTAGCTGAATGCAAATTGTAACATAGAGCTTCTGAAAAATGAACAACCTGTATAAAACATCCAGCTTCTCACTGAGTCCATTTATATTAAGCAAGACTGAATTTTTCCCATGAGGATGGAAAACAGTTGCATATTCATTGCATAAATTTGCTGCTGAATAGCCTCCTTCTCCTACCTGCTGTTTATCTACAGGCAGGAGTTATTTTCCCCCTCTTCTATTAGAGTGGAAGCAGAACATAATGCAGGGGAGGGAAAGGGACTGATTACATAGAAGGAGATATTTGTCAGCAAAAGTGAAGCCATTGTGGATCTGTAGTAGTTTACTTTATTGTCATTGCACCTTGTGCAACGAAAGCAAATGCCTTCTGCAATATCTGATACCACATGTTGCATTAAAGTCAATGCTACTATTGCAATCTTAGCATAGTTACATTATGTGAGAATCAAATCAGAGTTGCCATTTTATTTCATCTAGAAATACACTGTTTGTTAAATCAACACTGTTCTGTATAGATAAAGATATGGAGAGAACATAATGTTTCTCTAACAATTCTTAAGACTGAGTGATAGAAATCAAAGGTTAGGGTAAGATTGAATTTTATCATCATTGCTTTTATATAAAATCTAAATGATGAGTCATTTCGGCAGAATGAAAGTTGTTAATATTTGACAGGTCTCAGTGTCAGAGATTTCATGGACTGTCAAAATATGGGCAAACAAGTCCTTGGGGCAGAGAAAAAGAAGTATTGACATTCCCAAGACACTCAGTAGAGTTTCATTCCTTTTGACACCTTCCTTCTGTACTAGATTCAACATAAAAGATGTTTGGCAGGAAGATAAGATAGCTGGAAGGCAAAGCTTACCTATCTTTTTTTTTTTTAAACTAAGGAAAGTCAGAATCAATATTTTCTTTTGCTGAAGTTTTGCATTGAGCTTGTGCTATTTGCTTGTTCTGTAAATAGCTAAATAAAGCAAATTGTTTCCCAATTATAAAGAAAAAATAGACTGGGATTATTTTAATAAGCATATAAATAAAACATTTCCTGCTTGATAAAAAAAATGCTTCCATTATTTTAGGGAAGTATGATGTATTTTCTATGCTTTATCTACTCTTTTGCAGAAGAACCACTTCCATATTATACTATATTATATTATACTATAGTTATTTATACTATCTTTTTAAAATCATTTTTTATTTAAAACATTAAAATTCAAACTCTCAAAAAAAATAAAAGAAAAATAAATAAAACAAGGCTAAACAAGACTACACCAAAAAAAAGGTGCATAAACAAAACAAACATACATAAGTTGTCCTCCCTAGTTGAATACTGATAATTATATTTCCAAGATCTGTGATACAAATGTATTGCTGAGTATATAGCATGAGTTGTGGAGTTGATTACTTTTTGTCTGGAAATGCTTGGAATTCCTTTTTCTTTTCTTTTTTTGTCTTCTGTTTTACTTTTTTTCCTTCCTCTCTCAAAATTCATTTCTTATCTTTTCAGTTTTTCTTCACATTCCTCATGCTACTCTTGTAATATCCTAGAGCTTGGCTTAACATCCTTATTCTCTTTTCCCATACGCTACTTTTAACTCTAGTAGTTCTCGACTGTCTTTTAAAGACAGTTCAAAGTTTCAAGAAATGGCAGAAAATCTACTTACAACCTGGGTTCGAAGTTCCAATGGCCAGTATGCTGCCCTGTCACATGATCGCATTTTGGGCACTTGGCAACCAGCCTGCCTTATGGCCATTTGCATCATTTCCGGGTCACGTGACCATGATTGATGACATTTCCCCCAGAAACCAGCATTTACTTCTGGTTTCCATCAAAATAAACCTCCCACAGGAAATAATTTGCTCAGTGAATGACCACAGCATTCAGTTTACAACCACCCAAAAAAAGATAATCAAAATGGGTGTAGCCATGAGATGGCCCACTGAATGATCATCATGATTTAGAACTGTCATTCCAGACTCAGTTTGAGTTGTAAGTGGAGGAGTATCTATAATTTTCTCCTCAAAGACTGCTTAATCTAATTATGATTCTGAAGCAGAAATGAAATTCAGTGGGGGAAATTAGGTGAACATGAGAGAGACTCTTATTCCAGGTGAAATGTTCTACCTTGACTTCTGTTTCCCACCGGTGGTTCTCTTTTCCCATTGCTATTTCCTATTCCTTTTCCTGATGACATTTCAACTATATAAAGAAACTTCAGCTATTCTAATTGCTTAATGACATTCCCAACATTCAGAAATAGGGCTGCTTTGCAGGCATCGTGAAAAAAGGACAGTACATTTAAATTCTGTCTGCCAAATGATAGTTATAGTAATATATACCAAATCCAAGTGTGCTCACATTACTTCTGCTGCAATAAAAATATGTCTTGCAAAGTCCTGAGCACAGCTGTTATATGGCCCATATACTACGTGAAACTAAAAAGTCCATAGTTGACATTCCTAGAGATTTATTTCAGATCCTCCTTATGTTGCAAATACACAACTTCAGTTCAAAGCAAGGATTGTGAGAGTGAAATCACAACAGTGGATAGTTATTTTCAATGTATGACTGGAGTTAAAGTTTCTTTCTAATGGTTTAGCGCTCCATGTACTTTCAGCTAAATTTCCACCTATCTAAAAATGCTAGTTGGAGAGGGAGCTGTGTTATTACAGCCTCTCCTAAGATTTCCTTGTTTTAATGGGATATTGAAAAGCCAAGTCAGTGATTAAATAGTGTGTTTGTGATATGGTCTGGCATATAGATTTGAGTTACATAAATACAGCTCTTTCACCTCGGGAAATCAAATGTATATGTTTAAGGCAGCAAGATACCTTAGAATGATTACAATACCAACATTCCACAGAGCATTTTATTGGCCTACTTGGAGGCATTGCATTCAGTGGTGTTTGAAGGAAAATTTGAAAAGGCACGATACGATGAGCATTATTTCGCTTGCAACACAGGAAACATGAAAACAATGGCTCATAAATTGTTATATGGTAATTTCTATAAAAACATCCTCCCTCATTATTTATTGAAAGTCCTAAAGGATTATTCAGGAAGCTCAAGTACATTTTTATGTAAATTATCTGTTATCAGATGCATATTACACAGTTATAACAAAGTTGCAAACTTTTCTCAAAGTACAAGTAAGGTTCAATAGAGGATTATTTTATTAGCCAAGCAATAAACAAACATGAGAATGGACCTTAAATTTGTTGACAGTGCTAAAATGGTGTGTTTGTGATCTGCTTATATATTTCTGATAAGTGGCAAAAATAAAATAGCATACAACCATTGTTATCAACTTTGCTGTTCCTAACCAGTGCATGTGTACAAGAAGCCACTCATTAATTTAATATTTAGAGTTTACATATTTCACAACTGATATAATAATGTTGTTATTTCCAAAATGAAGGTAAGAAAAATAGCAAGTAATAATTTGTGAAGGAGATTTGGTTATTGTTTTTATCTTATAGCAATTGGGCCAGAAAGCCCTCTTTATTACTAGCTATTATTTATTTACATAAAGTTTCCCATTTAAAATATTGATCTTATTGGCTCAGAAAAGTGTCTAAAACTCTTTTTAAAAATTATGCTTGGCTTATATTTGTTACACATCACAACACCTTTGTATTGTAATTCCAGAGTAAACCACTAATAATGGGTTTGCCCATAGACTTCTGCAAAAATTTGTAGAACAAGATATTTTTGTCTTATCAATGGAATGCTGTTTTGCCCGTTGTCTTGGTATTTTTTATAAAACCACACTTTGGCTTATCAATGCTGTGTGAACTTAACAAAAGTTTCTTGTGAACCTCTTCTCTGGTTTTGTTTTGGTTATTTTCTTTTTCTTACTTCACCATCAACAAATCAATGCTGCAAAAAATAATAGTGGCTTAACTGATCCTTGAGATATTATGTTATGATACTATGTTTTGATACTAAACAGTTCACTCAAACATCCTATAGTCAATCTTTGATTAGATTCACATCTAGTTTGGACTGTTATTTAGAGGGTCATCATGGGAAAGCATTTTTTTATTTTCTATTATACATTAATTTTCATTCATCCATTTCATTTTCATCTAGATATAGATACCTAGATGTATACACAGACTGTTTAATCATGCTTTGTTTCCCGGCCATAAAGAGCCTCTTGAACAAATAAATATTGCTTTAAAAGAGTATCAGTTTCTCAGTTGCACTCATGGTGAATTTAATTGCTATTCCCTCCTGCTGATTTGACTAGGTAATGCAACTATGTTCTCAGCATATCTTACCAAATACTATAATCTGTTTAATAGGCATGGACAATAAAAACAAGTTTACGGTATTAAACAGCAACAGAAATTCTTGTGTTAGAACAGTAAGTTCCATTTGAAAGATACGTTTCATAAAACTTTGCTTAATTTGGTGGATTCTTCATGAGCTGTAAAAATTTAAACTCATGGCGGGTTTTGTTACTAGGTTATAAAAGCAATTGAAGAAGGGTATCGCTTGCCAGCGCCCATGGACTGCCCAGCAGGCCTTCACCAGCTGATGCTAGACTGCTGGCAGAAAGAACGTGCAGAAAGGCCAAAGTTTGAACAGATTGTGGGCATTCTGGATAAAATGATTCGGAACCCAAATAGCTTGAAGACTCCTTTAGGAACCTGTAGTAGGTAAGTTATGGATTAGATTCCTAAATTGTAGGATAAAATTCTAGACAGCTTTTCTTTGTTACAACTGTTGTTGGCCCACGATTTATTTATTTTATTTCAAAAAAGTTTATCCCGCCATTATTATTTGGGATAAGTTCAATCATTCCACATTCCAGATGCTTTTACAAGGGTAAACTAGGTATTAAATCTAGGTTATATTGATGATATAGTATATTGATGTTCCTTATCATAAGTCGAGAAAATGACAGCTTTATCGGACCAGATTCCATTTTGGGGAAAAAAGATAACCTTTGGAAGTTTTTAGAGTTTTTTTAGAATTTGCTTTCTCGTTCCAATTACTTGTTGATTTGCTTAATTAACTTCATACTGGATTACATCAAGATATCTTTATAGACTTTATAGATTTTACATCAAGTATAAATACTTGATGTTGTGGCCATTTGCCTTCTGGGCAGAATTAGAAGATCAGAATATACTGTTATTTGAAATACTAAAGGACAGAAGAATATGTCTACAGAAGCACTACAATTGGATGGAACAGTGGGAATTTGATTATTTTAACAAATGTTTGTGGAATTTTATTTAAAATAATTACATTAAACATATTAGGTTTGATATACCGTATTTTTCTGAGTATAAGACGCACCTTTTCTCCCCCTAATTGGGGCTGATAATTTGGGTGCGTCTTATA
>JANHFT010006162.1:34026-51886 GCA_032467955.1 Pseudoxenodon macrops | reverse complement strand
CGGCTCCGTGACGTCACCGCGGAGTTACTACCTACTCTATAGAACCGGATAGAACCGGTAGGAACCCACCTCTGTCTCTAGGTAATGGGGAATTATAGTGCTAAGGATTGTGAGTGTTTAAAAAAAAAAAACAGGACTAGGTATTGGAGCGCAACTTTTAAAAATCTGCCATTCTTCAGTTGAAGGAAATTTAATTTCCTTTTTCTGGGTCTTCCAATACTGTTTGCTTATTTATTATAAAAGCTGAGGAACTCTCACAGATTATGTCAAAAGAAAGTATCTAGATCGCTCATAAAATTATTATATCGTTATATAACGCAAATAGAGTGGGGTTCCTAATCTGAAATATTATTTAAAAGGATTTCAGCTGGGACAATATGGGTCCTATTTGCAAATCAACACATTTTCCCAGTGGGAACTCACATAATTCCCATCTAGTAAACAGAGCTCATCAAAATTTTATTTGCTTTTTAATTGCAGTTCTAAGTAATGTAAATAGAGTGGGTTAATTCCCTTTTAGAAGACAAACTTCATGAACATGTTAGTTATTCCTATGTCTTGTTCATTTACTACATTCTTAAAACATGTTAGTCAAGGCACATTTTGTATATCTTTGTATTCTTTAGCCCCACCCCCAAAGATACTAAAATAAATCTGACAATCCAAATTACCAAATTGAACTGCTGCTGTAATTTTTCATTGGCGTAATTGATGCAGAATTGTTCGAAGCTATTACATTCAAAGGTCTCAAACCTGCAAAACAAAAGAATATTCTTAGACAAAGGATTCAAAGAATAGTTTCTGGGAGATAAAAATCATTAATATTTACGGATTAATTATTGTACTATTTTTATAAACCACCTTGGGAATCTGATTTGAGATTTGAGTTATTAAAATGAGGTCAATAAGTAAAAATTACTTCCAGTTTAGAAATATCAGCGAGAGCTTAACTTAGTTTTCCCAATCCAGAATCCTACAGATGCATGGATAGCTATCACAGGATGCAATTCAGGAGCTGTAATTCTAATGTATTTGGAGAATGTTATATTGGGGAAGAAACGTTTAGGCTAACAGCTCCATCAGTTCCATCACTCACTGTTTCCTAGAGCAGGGGTCCCAGTACCGGGCTGTGGCCCATTCAGAACTGGGCCAGGCGAGCAGCCGGTGATGGTGTGCATGCACGCAGCTCCATTTGTTCAAGCAGCATGCATATCCGCCACTTGCACAAATGGAACTGCGCCCATGCTCGCCCACAATTCTTATGGAACCATCTCCTCTTCCCCTCCCCACCAGCGCCAATCCACAAAGCCAGTAGATCACCAAACTGCTGTCCTAGAGACCTATCCTATTTCCAAATTTCAATGGGTAGAACACCGAGCTGGTCTCTGGGCCGTAGGAATTATAATTTTAAATCTCTCACAATGATACAAGAACAGTAACAAGGAATTAGGGAAAATGTTTAAGTGCTTCTCAACCTTCTAACATTTTTACCATACGAAATCCAAGTCAAGAATGAACTATTTGCAACAGTTTCTACATCCATCCAGACCATATCTATCCTGGACCATGAATTTTGGGGGTTCGAATAATATGCGTATTGGTTTTTTTAGCGGGCGTCAATGTCTCCATACATCTCTCAGTCTTAATTCTCGTGTCATATCGAAGAAAACTTTTGGTAGTAGTCTCCTTTCATAGATCTTTTTACTTCCTGTTTCATAATCCTTTTTTGGGTCGACCACCGCATTGAAATCCCCTAAAATGCATATATTGTCTTTTTCCAATTTTATAATTTGATTATATAATTTCCTAAAGTATTCTTTTTGTTTAGTGTTTGGGGCGTAAATAGCCATAATTAGTGGTTTTTTTTATTTATTAAAATTTCAATTATTAATGTTCTACCTTCTTTGTCCGAATAGATTTGTTTGGGGTTCAGGAAATCTTTTATGTATACTGCTATTCCTCTTTTTTTTTATTCAGCTAGCGCTACAAAGAGTTTTCCTAATTTAGGTGCTTCCAGAAGTTTACTTTCATCTTTTTTCATATGTACCTCCTGCAAATATATGATGTCTAAGTTTTGTTTTTGGAGTCTAGCCAGTAGTTGTCTTCTTTTAATTGGAGAATTTAGTCCGTTTATGTTGACTGAGAAATTTTTTATTTCTTCCTCCATTCTACTGCCTGTTTGTTGCCCTTGTTACTCTAGTATTCCTTGTTTCTCTTTGGTTTTTGACTCTCTCACCTTCTCTTTCTTGTAGTTCTTTTCCCTCTGTTTGTTGTTCCTCCTTATTTGTGAACTTATGTTGGCAACAGCAACATAGGAAGATGCTGGATGTTCATGATTATCTGGTTAACCATGACAAAAGGATCATTTCATGGTGTTTGGGAGAAAATAATGGTAAACAATTTCTATATGCTACTAAGAAGATCACATTGAAAAAAGTTATACCATGATATAATGTCAAATGATGGACGCCTAAGGTCAGATGGCACTCAACATGTTACTGAGGAAATCCTGAGGAGCATCTGGAGTACTAATGAAATTTATTATAAAGCTAGAATAAAAGTCTTTGGAAAGTCAAGTTGCTGATGTTGCCATTTAGAAAAAGAAAACCAGAAGCTCCCAAGATAGAATTACAGTGGGATCATGGAATGTAAGAAGCATGAACAAAGGAAAGCTCAAGACAATGTAAGATGAAATGTATCAACTTCATATTGACATTTTACGCATCAGAAAATTGAAATGAATTGGATTGGCATATCAGATTTTTCAGTTAAAAGATCATATTGTTTACTACTTAGGACAAAAAGAACAAAAAAGGAATGATGTTGTTTACATAGTCAGGAAAGTCTACAAAAAAAAACACCAATACTGGGACACAGAATAGTCAGTACCCAAATATATCAATTAGATTTTGTGGACAACCCGTTTAGTGTGATATTCATCAAATTTATGTTCACCAGGTTAATGTGTTTTATGGTCTAGTTCAGTCTGAACTCAATAGAACATTCAAACCAGTTACAGTGTGTTGCTTGGAGCTGGAGATTGGAATGCCAAAATTAGTCATAAAAAGGAAGAAAACATAATTCAGCTGTATGACCTAAGAAATAGAAATGAGAATGGCTTATCAGTTTCTGTCAACTCATTGATTTTGCAGTGCTGGTCCCCTGGAACAATATCCCCCTTAAGATCCAACTCTTCAGTTATTTCAGAGGATTTTGAAGATCTGGCTTTGTTCCCAGGCCTAAGATTAGTATAGCAGCTCATGATTGTTAATGATTTCTTGCTAAGTTGTTGCTGGACATATATGCTTTTTTCTGTTTTATTGTTTCCAGTCCTTGAATGTAAACCATTCAGATTCATCTAGGAATCAGACAGCACCCCCCAAATGCAATAAATAGATAAATAGATAATAAATTCTTCCAGCAGGCAAACATCATCTATCTACATGGGCATTACTAGATGGAGTCTATAGAAATCAATTTGATTTTTTTATTGGTATAGAGAAGGGGAAGAACTCAATTACCACAGCAAAGACATGACCAGGGCTGACTCTGGAACATATCAGAAACTGCTCAAGTAAGAAAATAAAGCAGCCAAATGAAGCTAACCAGTTTCCATGATACTATCATGAGCATATAGCCATTCTTTTCATGATTTCATATTTTTTTTGTCAATCATGTATAAAGTTCTTACATGCATAACCTAATAATATGTACAATTTAAACAATCTAAATTATAGAAAACTCATGTGCTATTCTTTAAATTCATATGACTGTTCAGTGCCCTTTGTAGCTGTGTGGACAATTAAATCTGGATCTCCCAGATTCAAAGATGATATTTTCAAATATGCTACGCTTGTGCTTACATAGGGTAGGGTTTTGCTTGCATTTTAAACTTTTAGGAAATTGATTTAAAATATAACTTGTGGACCCTAAGCTCCTTTCTGGAAAATAATCTATTACAATGCAGGCTTGCCTAAAGAGTTAACTGGTATGAGTTGAGTTGCTGCTGAAAACATATGTAAATTCAGCTTGTGTAATTTTGTATTAGAAAGGAAATAGTAGAAATAATGTATCACATTGCAAAATGAACTGTTTAAATTCCTTTACTCTAACAGTGAAAAAAAGTTTACATTTTTGCAACCAAATATAGAATATTAAAATAAGGTTCAATGAATTGCTACTGTGTAGGTTTGTCATTATCAGTTTATGAACGGATGACAGAATAGTTATAAGAACCCAATATTTTATGAAGGAGAAGTGAAGGTTATTTCATCCCAATGTGTATGATCACTTAATAACAGTTGAATTCAGATATTAATTGAAGTACTGTGTAATTGTTCATCTCAGAATTATAACAGGCCATAATTAACATTTTTAAAATCTGATTCAACATAATTAATTAATGCACACTCAATTACAGTTTAATATGTTCCAGTTTCTTCTTACTTAAAGATTCAGTAATTAATACAATTAGGAGTTGCACCTATGGTACTTTCCCAGAATTCAGATTGGTTCTCGCTGTACATTCTTTCATGGCAAGGTGATTTCCTTCATACAACAGGTACCATTTTTTTCTTTTTGCTTATCCAAGCAAAGAACATTGAAGACTGTTGTTATGATGGAAAAGACAAAAATTGAGATTTTATTTGTGATTAGTGTGCTTGCTCCAATTGATGTAGAAATTGATTGAGAGGATTCTGGGTGCAAACTAAGTAGGAAATTATTTTACAGTAATTTTCCAGCCTAGATAACATCATCATATAGGTACTATCAGTTCTATATTTTTCGTCAAAAAATTGCATATCTGAACAACCTGTTTTAATAAATCAAGGTATATAAATTTAATTTTTGGGTAATTAATTAATTAATTGAAGAGCAATTTTGAATATAGGTTGAATAATTAATTACAAAAAAGTCTTTAAAAATTGTCCTGAAATTTTGAATTGCAAAATAGGAGTGGTGTTAGAGATTGGTCACCTTACATGTAATGTTTGTTTTTCTTACTTTTAACCCTGTAAGTAGACCAGTTTCCTTGTATATTATGTTTATTTCCAACCATTAGTTGTTGGAAACTAGTGTGGTTTCTGCAGATGAAGAAGCTAAATTATGTACAGAGACTCAGAATAACCAAACCAATTTGGCACTGCCTATTTATATTCTTGAGGGTTTACATCTGTATCTTTTCTTTACAGCTCAACTGAAGGATTTGGCGTGGCAGAGAAGATTACACTGCTCACTTTTATTTCAGCAGTTATTCTTATGGCTATCCTGGGGAATCTACTGGTGATGGTTGCTGTATGCAGGGACAGGCAACTGAGGTGAGCCCTTGCATATGTTAGCGTCAATCTCTTTGCTTCAAAGAGGTTCACAAAAAGTGAAATAAAAAGATGAAAAACAACACTGAATGTCAACAGTATGATAAAGAACATTCTGCTTCCCGTTCATACCTGGCTGTTAGTGTCATATCAAACTTCTGATGTTTGCAGTGTGTTTGAGACTGGAATATATGTAGCTGGTCTGTAAATGTCTAGCATTTACAATTCTATTTTTTAAATGGTTTTTATTGGAGATTTTTAACAGTAATGAAAGCTAATACAAAATGAAATTAATGAAAGAGAAAGAATGGAAAAAAGAAATATAGAGAAGAGAAAATTCAGAAAAGAAATAAAGAAAAGGAAAAAAAACCAAAAATATTTAGAGTGACTGCCAATCTTCTTTACATCAAGTACCAGTAAATGTGACATTGCTCATCCCCCTTTGAAATTACTTTACATATATCACTTCTTTCCATTTCAATCCGCAACCCAAAAACCAGTGAGACTTTTCTACTTTCAGCAAAAAGCTCATAAAGGGTTTCCAATATTTTATAAAAATATTCATTACCTTCATCCCTCATCAAATAAATCAATTTTATAGTCTTTGCTCTTAAATTGTATTCTGACATTGTTAATCCTTAATTTGATATTGAAATATTGTTCTTCAACATGGATATTCTTCATCCATATATTTTATCCTTTTTTGGTCTCCTCCTCCTCCTCTTGCTGCTCCATCATCCTAATATTTTAAATTTAACTAGACAGTTAAACCATTTAAATTCTTGGTAAGATTTTTGTCAAGGCATAGTCTCTGTTCAAAGGGGTCCTTTTGGTATCTTCCTTCAGTAACACTTCTGAATTTTGGGATCATTATTTGGGTAGTTAGCTGGTTGTAGAAGATATGCAGAATGGCTCAAGAAGGTGTTTCTGGAAAGTTTGCTTGAAGTTCTAAATCTATGACCTGCTGTTTGAGATCAGCTTGTGTGCATTCATATAATCCATCAAAGTGATAATAGGCCATGAAAAGCCGTAGAGTTGTAGTTTGGTATGTATTACTTGGCACCAGGGAGACTGAAAGCTGTCGATCATAATTAAAGGGGTCAAGGCAGCTGAAAAAAGAGAGCTTAAGCCAATAGGAGAAGATGAAAATCCAGACAGAAGTAGGCCAGTTTCATGGTGAAGGACCAAATTTGAAATGCAACAAGGGAATTAAAGAAATGTGTCTCAAAAACTTAAATTGAACTCTTTCCAAAAAAAGGAATGAACTTAGGGGCCCAGCTGACTCCAAAAAGTAGCTGGATTTGGATCTTAGCCAAAACGATTTTAATCACTGAAGCTATATGCTGAGCTCCTTTTGAAGAATTGATTGATTTGATTGAATGTGCTACACAATGTTCTTAATGTGAAATCCTTTAGTAAAGATTCCATAGTCTTATTAGGATTAGAGCAGTGGTTCTCAACTTGTGGTCCTCAGAGCCCTGTTCTGTGAAGACTTGAAGACATATTATGATTTAAATCTTGGGGATGCTTGGCCACAAAGGGTATTTAAGGGGGCCTGTGGTGAAGAAAACGTTGAGAACCACTGGATTACAGTTTTCACTTTGACCTCTGCTGTCTGCATAAAAAAATATATCCTGAATATACAGACTTAAGAGAGAACAATGAAGATTTTAAAGATGTGGATAAATTATCCAAAGAAAAGTTGGATGTACTGAATACAGTTAAGCATTAAAAAAAAGAAAAATAAAACAACTGAAAAAAAGTTAATTCCTGATTCTTTGATACCCATAGGAATCACTGTTCTGAGCAACAGTAGGCTTGATAACCACTAGGCACCATCCCCCATTTAATTTGATTATGTTTTAAAGACTTTTCTTTAAAAATAATTTAGAGAGAAATTAATGTCTTATTGATGCCTTCCAGGAAATATATATCTTTCAAAATTGTTTAACGTTTATTAACCTGTCAGAAAGATTTCTTAATTTAGAGAAAAGAACAAAACCTAAAAACCAACTATTATGGGGTTTTTTTTTTTCCTGAAGCATAGATTTTCATTTTTGAAAAACCTTGTTTACAAGCTTGGTTAATTAAAGCATTATAACAGATAATTATACCATTACTTATCACTAATATGTGATTTTATTTTTATTTTGCTTCTGTTCTGCCACACAAATCTTCATAGCAAAAAAGGAGCCTTGTTTCACTTGAATAAATTTTGCAATCCTTGCTGTTTTGATCACAACTATTTGAAGAACATTGTTGTTTTATTGAAGCTAGTTAATATTTAACCAGTGTGTAAAGCATTTTAAAATACGAATGAAAATAAATATCAATCAGCAATAGAGAAAATATATTAAAACAATTTTATTTCTTCAAACACACACAGTTGCTGTTTTTTCTCTTAAGTTGTGTCTGACTTTGTGACCCCATGGACCGTAGCATGCCAGGCCTCTCTGTCCTACATTGTCTCCCCAAATTTGCCCAAATTCATGTTCATTGTGTTGATGACACTACCTAACCATCTCATCCTCTTCTCCTTTTACCTTCAATCTTTCCCAACATCTTGGGTTTTTTCCAGTGAGTCCTTTCTTCTGATTTGCTGGCCAAAGTATTAGAGCCTTCCCAAGAACAGGACTGATTTCCTTTAGGATTGATTGATTTGATCTCCTTGCAGTCAAAAGTCTTCTCTAGCACCACAATTTGAAAGCATCAAATCGTCAGTTCTTTATGGTCCACCTTTAGCAGTCGTATATTACTACTGGGGAAACCATAGCTTAAATATATATATACCTTTGTCATCAAGGAGATGTTTCTGCTTTTTAATATGTTGCCATAGCTTTTGTCCTAAGGAGCAAGTGTCTTTTAATTCATGGTGGCAGTCACTGTCTGCAGGGATATTAGTCCCCCAAAATAAAATTTGTCACTGCTTCCATTTCTTACCTTTTTATTTGTCAGGAAGTGATGAGATGGGAAGCCTTGAACTTAGCTTTTTTAATGTTGAGTTTCAAGCCAACTTTTGCATCCTTCTCTTTCATCCTCATCAGTTCCTCTTCACTTTCTGCTATTAAAGCGATATTGTCTGCATATCTGAGGTTGTTGATATTTCTCCAAGCACTCTTAATTCTGGCTTGTGATTCATCCAAGCCTGCATTTTGTATGATGTATTCTGTATATAAGTTAAATATGCAGTGTGACTTACACTTAGAAGACACAAGCAAATTAATTCCAAACAGGTATGTTATTTATGTCAAGTATTTTTATTTGATTAGTCTATAATCTATAATTTCTTGGACAGTTACCTCCAAAGCAAATATTACTGTATGGGGCTTTAAGAACAGAATTACATAGCTGCTGTGGAGGAACAAAAATGTGTCAGATTTTCTTTTCCTTTTGTGCGTGTAGCATAGTCAAACACCCCAAGCCTTTAAGCTAGCAGTTAATATTAGAGTAAGGAAATGAGTAGTCCATTGTGTACTGATGTAGAAGGAAAGCTTTATTACATATTTCAAAAGCGGAAATACTTGAGTGGCAAGGGGATTGAGAAATGTTGGTAATTTTTTCCAGGTTCTCAATTCATAGTTGTGACAGTTGCAGAGAAAACTACAAACAAGAGTCTTTGTTTATATGTCATTCCCTTCTTGGCATCAATCTACATATCTTTTGATCCTAGCTAAAGCTTCCGAGAATGCAAACTTTATATTGAAATAGTTACCGCAGTACTAGATTCTAAAGCAGGGGTGTCAAACTTGCGGCATCATGGCGGCATCCCATGACATATCAGAACTTTTTCCCCCTTCACTAAGCCAGGTGTGGGTGTGGCCAGCATATGACGCATGCAGCCCATAGGCCGTGAGTTTGATAGCCCTGTTCTAAAAAATCTGTAATATATGGATTGTTTTTAGTTCTTTCATTCTATCATGTCCAGTTCTTGGAAACTTTTCTTAGCAAAGCTTTTCAGAAGTGGTTTGCCATTTTCTTGTTTCAAGGGCTGAGAGACAGTGCCTTGCCTAAGATAATTGCTGGCTTTGTGCCCAAAGTGGGACTAGAATTCACAGTCTCCTTGTTTCTAGCATGGTGCCTTAAACACTGTACCATATAGTTATAATGTTTGGCAAATACTAAAATGAAATTTTTCTCATGCATGAGTAATGATGGCATTCAGGATCAGAAAACAGTTTTATACCACCTTTTTAGAACATTCTATTTTCATAAAAAAAATTAACAATACAATATTCAAAATGTATGAAATCAAGTTACTATCAGAATATTGTTAATTAAAATGCATCATTTTGATGGATAAATTATAGTTTTTTTACATAACGTTTTCTGACCATGGTTGCTAATGAAAATTGTTTTAAAAATTGAAAAAGCACTAAAATATAAATCAGTTCTATATGGGTGATGAGGCTAATCTGTAAATCAACAAATTAGACAATTTTCACTTTCAGGAGAAATAGAATACCTTTTGGAGCAACTTTTATAAATAAACAAATAATACAGTAAATGGTTAAACAATTTTAAATTCAGAACTAACTGCTGCCTAATACTTAATGACCAATGCTTGTATATCTCATTTTACAGGAGAATCAAGACTAATTATTTCATAGTCTCTCTCGCCTTTGCTGACTTGCTAGTATCTGTTTTGGTGATGCCATTTGGAGCGATTGAACTGGTTCAAGATAACTGGATTTATGGAAGAATGTTCTGTTTGGTTCGCACTTCTCTTGATGTCCTCCTCACTACCGCATCAATTCTTCATCTGTGCTGTATCTCATTAGACAGGTAGGAGCAAAGAAATGTCTATATTATTTTGCACTGGTTCTTTACAATCTATACTTTTCAGTGAAATGCAAATTTAAGAGCAGGCGGTAGAGAAGTATGCAGTGCTTACTCTATGCTCCATCTGTCTTTATTAATAGGTGTTAATTCTGCATAAGGAGTGCAATATATAAGCTCGATCAGGGGTGGGTTCTAATTTTTTTACTACCAGTTCTGTGGGCATGGCTTGTTTTGTGGGTGTGGTTTGATGGTGGTGACTGAGTGGGCATGGCCAACCTGACATCACACACACACTGTCACATGACCCCCCCATCAAGCCTGTGACAAACTGAAATGGTTTGTCACTTTTCTCAGACCTTGTAGACAACTCAGTTGGAATAAATCAGGCTAGAAACGTGTTCCTCCAAACCAGCATTTATTCTACCGTTCCAACAAGCAGTGAGATAGCTTATAGCTCTGTAAAGTCAGGAAATCTTAAATAGCCCCGACCTGGACAACCCCCCTTTGCACTCCACGCTCCATCCACCCAGCCCCAAGCCATCATCCGGCCTCCGTATTATGGCTCCATTTGATCCTCCGAGAGAAGCAGTTCATTCCAAGCCTTGTAAATTCCTGCTTTGCCTGGCTCCCCCGCTTCGCCACTGACTGCTATAGTGAATTATGGCTTCATTCGACCCTTTGAGATAAGTAGTTCACTCCACAGCGAAGCCTCGTAAATTCTCAGGAATGGCGAGCTGGAACAGGGCTCGACAACGTTTTTTTGACACTCTGGCCCCATATCCAGGTTGGGACACTGTGGGATGGCGATGGTCATCTCGGCTTTCCCTCCGTTGCCTCTGACGGGCCTTCCCTGCGCTTGCAGACGGAGCACCTCACTCCTGCTGGAGCCCTGAGCTGGCTCCCATCCATGAGATGAGCGTACAGAAGAAAGGCTTCCCTCTGGACCTCAGTGGCAGCTTCACCGAGGACGCGCCCAGTCTCCCAGTCAAGAGGGTGACCGTGTTTCTATAGCCCACTGGCCACGGCTTTTCAGTTGGGAAGGACAATGGAGGGAAAGCACGAAGCAGCTTTCTTCTCACCGCCCCATGCCCTGTCCCACCTGCCACTCCCAAATTGAACCCCACTGTGAGAGTTACATCTTACCGGAGATTGCCTGCCCACCACATGTGCAGGAAAACCACTTTGCCAAAAGAAAGAAAAACTTCTTGTGGGTGTGAGGCAATTAAGTTTTTCTTTCCTTTGGCAATGCATGCAACAGCTGACAGACATGGTGTAGCTGGCAATCTTCAGTAATATGTGTGTCTTCCTGCCCCACCTGCCACCTCCCAAATTGCACCCCACTGCACGAGAGGTACATCTTACCAGAAACTGGCAGCTCCGGATCTTGCGGCTTTTTCAGGGTTTTGTTTAAAAAAAAAAGGCTCTCCAGACAAGCTTGAAAACTTCTGAGATTGCTTTGGGAGGGCAGTGTTCTCCCCCCTCCCTGGGTGCCTGCAGCCTCAGAACCTTAGAGAAACTCCCAGCCCTTGCACAGTAAATAAAAACTTCTCGTCGTGAGTGTGAGGCAATTACCTTCTCGCAAGTGCGTCACGACGAGAAGACGTCACGACGAGAAGTTGAGTGAGTGCGAGAAGTTTTTCTTTACTGTGCAAGGGCCAGGACTTGCTCCAAGGCTGCAGGCGCCCAGGGAAACACTGCCCCCTGCCCTGCCCCATCTGCCTGCCACCCCCAAATTTCCTCCCACAGCGCCATCGCTGATATCAGCCCCAAGCACAAATTTTTAAAAAAATGCAAAATAAAAATCCAGGACGGCAGCACCCACATAGAAAATGACAGAACCGGCTCTGTGACGTCATCGCGGAGTTACTACCTACTCTATAGAACTGGATAGAACCAGTAAGAACCCACCTCTGAGCTGGATACCCCACAATTGGCTAGAGGAAATTTTATGTTTCTGTTTTTGCTTTTGGGGAAAGTTTGAGAGTATTGATCATTATAGAAGCTCAAAATACCTGGCATGTTTGTTCTTGTTTATTACAAGTAATATCACAAGGTACTAGTTCTGCTCTTAATGGCCCCGGGCAGATAGCACCTTTTTCAGCTAGCAAATGTTATTTAAGACATAAACTTTCATGAGCTGTAGCTCTCCTCTTTAGAGCTGTCATTGCCTAATGCAGAAAAATATTGCCTTAATTTTAGGTTTTTATGACTACAGAAAGAGATGGTGGTTTTTATATTGTTTCGCGTATTATTGTCACACAGGAAAAGTTCATATGACCTTATACTGCAAACCTTATACCTCAAAACATTATACTGCATACTGTGTGCCTGCCCATATTGCACTTAGTCACATTACTGCAATAAACAAAAGTGTTACAAATGAGGGGATAATATGGGGGCAGTAGCACCTCCAAGAGATGAATGTATTTCCCATTAATACCCAGACTGCCAATCAGTTCCCCACAAGGCTTGACATCCTATATCATAGGAAACAGACTTAGAAGGAATAGCCATTCATCCAAGAGTGGGTTTTCTTCTCCAAGGACTAATTTCGAGCCATTATCAAAGCCTGCTAAATGGAAAAGTCATAAGTACAATAGCCTTGAATACCGACAAATCATTTTTATGAAAAGGAAGACATGCAGGCTTTCATCTTGAAGGCAAGTGCTGAATTTTGATTAACAATGGAAAAGTGATCCATTATTCACACTGGGGTTAGGCTCCAGAATCTAAATGGCTCCTTCCAACTTTATGCTTCTATGATTTTATGATGCCAGAAAATGTGGGTTATATACTTCACCTGGGAGCAGATACGGCATGGCATACCTGAAGGCATGTCACTGTTAGTAACCACTCCATCCCCCAAAGTAAAATTAGAAGTTGGTGACCAATTTTAAGACTAAGCTTAAAATGTCCTGCCAGATCTCCTGCTCTTCTTTGTCTCTCTCTCTCTTTTGGTCCTGCCTCACTGCCCTAGGCAAATGATACTTGTGAAGGTAGTCTGTGACAAAGACTCTGTTGCTTGTGTCTCAGCAGGAGCTGACAAGCCATTGTAACTAATTGTCAAACCCATCTTAAGCACTGAGCTATGTAATTGAAATTCACAGTACCAGGTTGCCAAAAGCAGTGATTTATTCCTCCAGAATTGTGACTGGATGCTTGAGAAATCGGCTTCTTTAGTGGGATTTATCTGATTCTATATGTCAAGGGTTTTCTGTTATGGGTTTAGTGCTCTTTGCTATCATCTTTGGGTTCCGACCAGAGGTGGGATTCACTTACCTTCCTTTCCAGTCCGCAAATGGGAGCAATGCTCGCACATGACATCAGGGCGGGTGGGAAGAGCCTCCTGCAGTTGCCGCTACCTGTTCACGCAATCTGGACAAAACCGGCTGAATACCACCCCTGGTCCTGATCTTCACTTAAAAGGCATCTATTTTTCAGCAAATTTCATAAACTGTTTCAACTTTTTCCTTCAAGAGGACCCTATAGGGCCTTGCATGCCAAAACACAAGGACAGTTCCCCCCTCTGGCATCACTCTGCTAAACCATTAATTCCCACACAACACTGTAAAACTACTTAGAAAGATTGTATTCCTATTCTTCTTCTCATCTTTTCTATTATATACAGGTAGTCCTCGACTTACAATAGTTCTTTTAGTGACTGTTCAAAGTTACAATGACACTGAAAAAAGTTTCTTATGACCAGTTTTCACACTTTTGACCATAGTAGCATCCCCATGGTCATATGATCGAAATTCAGATGTTTGGCAATTGACTCATATTTATGACAGTTGCAGTGTCCCAGGGTCATGTGATCCCCTTTTGTGACCTTCTGAGAAGCAAACTCAATAGGGAATCCAGCTTCACTTAACAACAGTTTGCCTAATTTGACAACTACAGTGATTCATGTAACAACAAGGGTCGTAAAATGAAGGAAACTCATTTAACAAATATTTCACTTAGCAACAGAAACATTTGGCTCAATTATGGTCATAAATGAGGACTACCTGTATTTCTTTATCCTCTTCTGAATATACTTTGTTGCTTGTATCTTACAATTTACATTAATTGTTTTTTTAGTATCCTATTATGATTTGTGTTGATTGCTTATTTAGTATCGTATGACTATTGCTGAATGTTGTATCTTATGATTTCGCATGAATGCATCTTACAATGATTATGATCATGATTTATCACTTGTTGCTTGTATGTACACTGAGAACTTATGCATCAGAGACAATTTCTTTGTGTGTCCAATCGCACTTGGCCAGTAAAGAATTCTATTTTTTTTTAAACCAGTCTCTAAAGGAGTGCTGAAATGCAGCACAAAAACTAATATTATAATACTATGGCTAAAATATTACTAAAAACAGATTTTGATGGTGGATTTACATAGATATATCTGTATTTTTCCTACCAATATTCCACTGATAGATTTGATGGTTCCTAAAGAGGCAAATATCTCGTGTATATAAAATATTTCTATTTTAGGCAAAGTAACCTTGTTAAAGAGCTCACAAGAGATTCTCACATATATGGAAGATATAATAGGAGAGCCAAGCCAGGAGGAGTCTGATAGCAATTTTTCTAACTAACACATTTTATTTAAAAAATTAAATTCATTTAAGTTTTATTTAAAAGTAGCACAGAGTTAAAAGAGGAAGAATGTACTTTCCCCCCCCTGCAGGTGCTATTTCCTGATTTTCAGTTCTCTATCTGAACCTGTTTTTTTTCCCCTTCCTCTGCTTGGGAAAGTTTTCCCAGCTTTCTCCTAAGGAAGAATCTTTAGAGATCCTGCTCCTGTTCCCTCTTAGTAGTGGAGAGGGAAGTTTTGCAGAATGAAAACTAGTGATGGACAGGGATACATCTGCACACCCATGTTCTGTTAATTTGAAACAAAGTGCTATCTCTGGCTGAATTTTTGAGATCCACTGGGCTGAAAAATACAAAAATATGAGCTGATCTTTGGAATTATGCCAATTTGTTCAATAATGACAGGAAGCAGCTGTGACAGCAATAAATGACAATTTAATACATTGCCACAGCTGATGTGCTTTATGAGACTTCTATGCTTGATGCTAGAATTTCTGGGGTACAAAAATTGGAGTTTATTTTATTCAATGTATATATATACGTCGCCAAGATACTTTCAATCTTACACAGGAAAAGACCCGAATACGCCAAGACTTGCATATATATGGCACCTTTGATTCTACACGGGAAAGAACCCGAACAACAAAATACCTACATACAGGCACCCGTGAAAACCTCAAAAAACATATATATATATATATAAGTGTCCACACATAAGGGGACAGATGCATTTTCCTTGCTTTATGCTACGAATAGCCAACTGAACTAACTCTTTGGGTAAACTGTTAGTAGGAGTAGGCACATTATTGAAGGAAAAAGAGAAAGACATTCAGCCTCTCTCATTACAGGTAATCCTCATTTAGTGACTGCCTTGCTTACTCAGTGTGGGTTTCAGGTGTCAAAAATATACAACCAGTTGTTTGCACATCTGTAAAGCTGAAATAAGATTGCAAGCACAGTTCTGGTTTCACTTAGCAACTGCTTCACTTAGTGCCCACGTTTGTGCTCCCAAATGTGATTGCTAAGTGAGGACTACCTGTATTTTCTTGCTCTGAATCAAGTTGAAAGCCTTGTTATCACCTCACCATCCATCATCCCTTGTGCTTCTGTGACTTCATCTCTGAAAACAAAGCCTGTATTTAACACAGCATTTTCTAGGCACGGGGGTGATTTTTATTTTTCTCCTTCAGGACGCTGTAAGGTCCAGTGAAAAGAAAAATAAAGAACGAAGAGGAGGGGAGCAAGCAAGCAAGCAATTGGCATTGAAAGTGCTAAGGATGTGCATTAAAAGGAAGGCTGGGTAGAGAAGAGCGATGACAAAGGCCCAGGGAAAAATGGAAGGCATGAATATTTGATGAAAAGGGCTGTTTACAGAAAGGAAGGCAGCCCCCCCCCTCCTTCCAATCTCTCTCCCAGACTTTCAGTAACATCACATCCTTTTGTAGCTGAGCAATCTCTGCTTAGGAGTCTTTCTCACCTGCCCCACTGATAAAAGCAATGATGACATTTATGAATGAATGAGGCCTCCTCTATCAATCCCCCTTGCATAATCAGCTCTGGGCAGGGATTCTTCAACAGGAGGAGTCAATGCCTAAGTCAGTTTTTCTCAGCAGTAGCAACATTAAGATGTCTGGACTTCAACTCCCAGAATTCCCTGGCCAGTTGGCCAGGGAATTCTGGGAGTTGAAGTCCACACATCTCGATGCTGCTACGGTTGAGAAACGAAGCCACGGGTGTCAAATTTATAGCGTCGCATTGCTGTCACATGACATATTGCAACGTTTTCCCCCTCTGCAGAGCTGGGGTGGGAGTGGCCTGAGTGTGACGCATCCGGCCCGCGGGCCGCCAGTTTGACACTCCTGGCCTAAGCTTTATCTGGGGGCATGTTCAGAAGATATTCTTGAGTAAATGCCAGACCAATGCTAGACACTTGCAACCATTCAGTGGATTGGTTGCGAGTGGATTGGCAACCCTGGATAGGCAGCTGAGCTCTTCAGGACCTATCTTGCCAGCAGCTTCCTTTATACAGGTAGCTCTCACTTAGTGACCTTGTTCAGCAACCGTTTAAGGTTAAAATAGCTCTAAAAAAAGGGACAGTTATGACGGGTCCTCGAATTGGTGTCCATCACAGCATCCTTGCAGTCATGTGATTGCAGTTTGGTCAGAGGTGGGTTCTAAATCTTCTTACTGCCGGTTCACTCAGGGTTGTGCCTTGAGCACGCGCGCGCGTGGCAATCAAAATATAGCTTCTGCGCAAGCACAGAAGCAAAATCCAAAATGGTGGCGCCCACGGAGTCATCGAAGGAACTGGTTCCGTGACATTATTGCGGAGTTACTACCTACTCTATAGGACTGAATAGAACCAGGAGGAACCCACCTCTGGTTTTGGCCCTTGACCACCAGTGCACATTTATGATGGTAGCAGCATCCTATGGTCAAGTGGTTTCCCACACACAAAGCCCAGGGGGGAGCCAGCAGAATGCTACAAGTTGAAGTCATTTGACATTACGCTTTAACACTTAACATGGTATTCATTTAATGGTCACAGCTAGAACTACCATTGTAAGTCAGCACAGTGACATGATGTTTCACTTTACAACCATGTGTCTTAGCAACGCAGTTGCCACTCCCTGTTATGGTAATTACGGACTATTTCTACTGTATATGGATGTTTCCAAGTTCCATCAGTGTCTTCCAGGTTAAAGTCAACAGATTCCCTAAATCACATCTGCTTCATACCGTATCGCAGTTCGGTCTGATTCTTTTTAACGTCTTTGATCCCAGACAGAAAATAAAAATAAAAGAGCTTCTCCCACATCTTGTTCCTAAATTAGTATGAAAACTCCATCAGCGGTAGAAGCAATAAGCTCCTATCTACCGTGATCACACTTGTTAATAAAACAATCAGAGCAAAAACCAATTTCACAAAGGTAGCCAAAGCCATGCAGTCTGTTCTTGAAAATATAAACAGTGCTAGATCAGATCAGGATGGATTTAGTTCTAGTCTCTGGGAAGGAAATTGGCAGGTTTTACATAACCCAGATCTTTTCTCTTCGGGTTTTTGTTTTTTTTGATGTTCAGATCTCTTGTCTCTCAACACCCCTGAGGCTCCATTGAAATATCATAGAACCATGTGGTTGGAAGGGAGCATAGATATCTGCTAGTCCAGGGGT
>JANHFT010006162.1:13573-25213 GCA_032467955.1 Pseudoxenodon macrops | reverse complement strand
GACGAGGTAATTCCCATGCCTGGATGCTATCTCCACCCCATGAGAAGGAGCGTATCAGGTAAGACCAACGCCCCTTCTAGGGTCTCAATATTATCTACAGTTTAAAATCCTATAATAATAATATGAAGAAGAAAATTGCAAAAAAGAACAATAAAAAGTATTTTTGAAACGATAAATAATATTAACATTGATCTATAGTTCTATAGATGCTTTTAGTTTAGTTAAAATATATCCCACTAAGATTTGAGCTAAACTAACCTCTGAGCTAAACTAATCTGTGGGGGGAAGGGAGAGCCTTCAATTTTTTTAAGAATAACTCTATTTAATCCTTGTTTTGTAATTGTTTAAATTAAAACTAACACAGACTCTGATGAATGTCATGTGATATTCTGACTTTTATGAAAAATTGTTGGTTCTTTTTGAACTTTTTATTATTGTAGTGTTTTTATTATATTTTACTGTGTCAACTATCCAGAGTGATAACAGATTAGGACAGCCTATTCATTTCATAAATAATATAAAAAAAAATAATGGTACTGTGTTCATCCAGTCCAAATATTTCAAAATGTTTCCAGATAACTTACACCATCATCTTTGGGTAGCTAAGTTTTTCTCCATATCATAAAGCTGAGTAAATGTACCTTCCAAAACATATGTTACTTGCATTTTTCTAATAGCTTTAACCAACAGGCACATTCTTCAACTTGCTGTTCTCTGCTATTTGTGGCTTACTGTAATTTGGATGATTACTATAAACTTGATTCTTTAGTTATTAAATGATTTAAATGACAATGAAAAGTTTGGTCCCTGAATCCAAGAAATGAAAATGCCTGTAAAGTGAAAGTACATTTAGTTCATACCAGTACTCTGTGTTTATTCATTTTGAAATGTTTGATTAACAGTAAAACATTAAAACAAGGCTGGAACATTCAAGACCTCAGAGACAGTTTACTACCTTTAAATCTGTTGTTATAAGCCCTGGTATTCTTTCTGGTCACAAAAGTTATAGAGTAGTATCTTATAATTCTTCTGAGGTCAAAAGCACCTTAAAATAATACTTAAACTGTAAAATATTTTTTCTCAAGCATCCCTCCAAGACTTAGGTGAAACATTAGGAAAACCTTGACTTCTCTAAGTGAATATGTTCTTGTTGTATTCATGTTGTATTTAATTCAAAGTACAATTCTGGGGGAGATCTTGGTTATATAAGATAGATGTCTATTTGAACAGAGGTAGATCTGAGTATGTTTTCTACAAAAGAGTTTCCTTAAACAAGGGTGTCAAACTCAGTTTCATTGAGGGCTGCATCAGGGTTGAGTTTGACCTCGGAGGGCCGTGGTGGGCATGGGCAGCTCAAAGTCATTTGTGTTGGAGAGAAGCTGTAATGGCTTGAGTGCTCTGCCACCGAAAATGGGCTCCTGGGCTCCGTTTTTGGCTGTGATGGCTTCCTGCAACCCTCTGCCAGCAAAAACAGAGTTCGGGAGGGCCGCATGTAGCCCTCCCGAGCTTTGTTTTTTTCTGGCAGACGCACCATAGGCCTTTGCTGTTTCCAAGGCAGCCCAATGAGCCAGATCTAAGCACCACTAAGGGATGGATCTAGCCCATGGGCCTTGAGTTTGACACACCTGTCCTTAAAGAACAATCCTTTCAGTTTAAGAATAGGCAACTTGTCCACTTTACCTACCTTTCTGTATTGATAGTATGCCCTTTGGGGGGGAAAGTCCTGGAACTTTGTTTTTGTACATGATAACTGCATTGTACGCATAAAGATGGAAAGATTCTGCACTACCTACTATGGAGGAATGGTTAATGAAGATGATGGAACTTTCTGAGATGGCTAAATTGATTTCTTTGATAAAAGAAAATACAATATTTATGTTTATTGCTCCCATATGAACCTTTTTCATAAAACAGAAAATTGATAATTAGAGAGCACAGATTATAGACAGAAAAAAGTTATGTTTGAATGATAAAATAAGAGGTACATTTATAATTGTACTTTTAACTGCTGTGAAAAAAATCAGAAGCTATTGTATACTTTTTCTTTCTTTGCTATCTTTTCTATTACTGTCTTGCACTTTTAGCTTTCTCTTTAATTTCTTTCTTACTTCATATTAGCTGCATTAGTACGTTTTCCTTTTTAAAATATTTAATAAACTATTTTATATTTAATAATACATTTCAATGTAATAATGAACAGGACAACAGTAAAACTTAATGGTCTGATAGAAGGCTTTCCGGGCAGCCAAAATCTTTAGATAGTCTCTGCCAGTCTGCTGAGATCATTCGAGCTACTGACCACGTGGAAGCACATGGAGGAAGGATTTGTGGTTCTACTTATCCTTTGTCTCATGTAGCCTAGAGTAGTTTCTTTGAGAAGGAGGAATCACCAAAAACCATAAAGGTTTGGACAGTTCTCTTTCAGCTCTGTGTTCTGTTTCTTTAGTTCTGCAACTACACAGATCCAAGGGCCTCTAAAAACTGAGTCTTTAGCAATTTTTGCATTGGAAAGCCTCTCTGAACTGTAATGAATTTCAAGGACTTGGAAAAAATAATGAATGTGGAGTTTTGAGACATACCAGAACTCACTATAAAACCTTTTTTTTTTTTAAGTGAAAAGAAAAATATAAAATTATGCAAGCAGAGTTGTAAGAAATACAAGCCTTTTTTCAGGAACTGAAAAAGATGAAACATGTTTTATTCTGCAGAGGTTTTTTTTTAATTCTCTTTCATCATTTATGGAAATACAGTGGAACCTCTGGTCATGACCGTAATCCATTCCAGGCCTTCAGTCACAATCTGATTTGGTTGTGACTGAAAGCAAGACTGACTGCACATGCACATACCCCAAAAAATTGTCGTGGCAGGGAAAATCACCATATCTGTGTTTTATCGCCACCTGAGGATGTGTTCACAATCAGAGTGAAACATTTAGCGGACTTTTTGGTCATCACCCAATTTGGTCGTGGTCAGAAGTGTTCATGACCCAAAGTTCTACTGTAATGTTGTTAATTTACTTCCTAAAATTCCTGTTATTTTAACGACATTTTCAAGAAGAGGCTTTCAGAGCAGTATAACTCTTCATGATTATAGACAGCTACAGATAAATATAACTAACCACCAACAATGAGATCCAAAGGTAGATATTTGAGGCGGTTATCAAGTCTACCTCTCTTCATAATATTGATGGAATTGTCATTCTGGAATCTTCCATATCTGAAATTTCTAGTTTTACAGCCCCATAATCCTAGAAGATTATGATAGGAAAACAAAATTGCTTTTAATAATTTATTTTCTCAATTTGTCTCAGAAATATTATAGCAGGATGAGAGACAACCATTTTTACTATTAGAGTTAAAAGAAAACAACAGTTAAGTGAACAGTGCTTTGAATGCGGAGTCACACAGCATACATTGCACGGAAGAAACATTAATTCTTACATATATTCTGGATATCCCTTCTCCTCTTAGGCATACAGGATGATCAACTACATGTACAGCATTAGATTGCTTCCCAGAAAACTTCAGTAGATCCATTGTTCAAATAAAACATTTGCTTCATTAATCCCTCCCTATTCTCCATTCTGAAAGTTTGTTTTTCTGTAGTTATTGCCTGACATTGACAGTATTCCAACTCTCATGGTTATTATTCTCTAGATGAAATATTCTAATCTGCTGTCAATAACACACGAGAGGCAATATTAACTCTTTTCATGAAATATAGGTCTGATACCATTTTTGTTTAATTCATAGAATTCATAGCAACCCTGCAAATTCTATACTTTTTGAGATTTTTAAAAAAAATCACCCTACCTGTCTCAGGAAGCCATGAGCAGATTGGGAAAAGTTCTGAACCAGGTTCCTTGCTGAGCTTTTCCAAATGTATTGATATCACAACTCCTAACATTTCCTTCCAGCATACAGTAGCTGAATGAAATAATACTAATATTTGATATCAGTTCTACTATAATGGTTTATCACTTGTGCAATGTGTAGAATAGTCTTTTCCAGCATGCTAACTTCTAGGTATTTTGAAACCATAGTTTCCAGATCTGGATATTACATTATCAATCAGTGGCATTCATTGCAATAAAATAGCATGTTATCCCTAAAAGCTTAGTAATGTTCAATTTTCTTTCTCTTCCCATCCCTTCCTCTCATCAAAACTTATATATGCTAGATAATAGAACAGATTTTTACAAACTCAAAAAATAACCACCCAGAGTTACTCAACATCCGGCACCATAAAATTTTAATGAATTATTATTATTAATTGCACTTTATTTGTTCCCCGTTTTGATATTTCAATACTATATATTCTTTCTGAAGTAGTTCAAAAGTTGTTGAAAATAGAAAAAAACATTCAAGAAAATTAACAACAGTGGAAACATAGGACAAATATGAATAGCACAAATCATAATTATGAAAGGAAAAAGTGGTCTAATTGTGAAACAAAAATTGTATTAGAGTTTGATGAACAAAGATCTGTGATGCTAACGTCATTTGTACGCAATGAGTAAATGAAGCTAAGAAAGAACATTTTATTTTCAGGGATCTTTCAGTAAGTCTCTAATATTTCTGTGCTTTTGTTTGTTTGTTTGTTTGTTTGTTTACCTCCTTAGGTAGAGAAAAGGCAGTTCAACAATGCATCCAACTCAACTTACTGCATATTCATGGTGAACAAGCCGTATGCCATCACCTGCTCAGTCGTAGCCTTCTACATTCCATTTCTGCTAATGGTTCTAGCCTACTACCGAATATACATTACAGCAAGAGCGCATGCTCATCAGATACGAATCTTACAGCGTGCAGGAGCACCAACTGATGGACGACTCCAACACCCGGATCAGCATAGCACACACCGTATGAAGACTGAGACTAAAGCTGCAAAGACCCTCTGTATCATCATGGGGTGCTTCTGTTTGTGCTGGGCACCTTTCTTTATCACAAACATAATAGACCCTTTCATACATTATGCAGTTCCTGCTCAGATATGGACTGCTTTCTTGTGGCTGGGATACATCAATTCAGGACTGAATCCCTTCCTTTATGCATTCTTGAACAAGTCTTTCAGACGTGCCTTCCTCATCATCTTGTGTTGTGGTGATGAACGATATCGAAGACCTTCCATCTTGGAACAAACGGTACCTTGTTCTACCACTACTATCAATGGATCAACTCATGTACTGAGGTGAGTTCATGACTATTTACTTTGATGGAAGCTTAAAGAATAATGTACTTCTTTTATAAATACATGTTTGAGAAAATATTTTTTCTACCTATGTTTTAGCTGTTAATTTATGAATTCATAAAGAAAAGCTAAGATTTTTACTTTTCAGAGAAATAGTGGCATATGTAATTTGTAATTTTGTAAATGATTGTATATACGTTTTCAGGTGGAGGGAGAGAAGTTTTGTGAAACATTTACAGACAGGAGAGTAAAATTTTGTGTCCTTTAAAAAAAAACAACATTTGCTATCCTAAAATTTAAATTTTCAAAGAGACTATTAAGGATGCAATATTTCATTTTCTTATGAGACAAGTTAAGGTAAAAGTACAGAATTGGTGTGCTTGTGTGAACAAAATTATATTGTGTTCAGTTCACACGGTTCAGTGAAAAGCATAGGTAAAAAGATATATCTTAAAACAGGTACTGAAAGTTTAAAAGGTTCAGCATCATCCATAACGAAACAAGGAATGAATGCCAATCGACTACTTACATACATGTACAAAACACACATTCCTGGGTTTTTGCATAGCAAATATCTTGCAGTTGCAGTACCTTCAAGATAATCTCCTCCAGATCTCAGCTAAGAGGCAGATAAAACATTTCCTAAATTCCAATAAGCTTCTCATCTCTGCATTATCTAATGTCTGTGTAATGGAATGCTTTCTGAAAAATACATAGATATTTGGTCATAATGATAATTATTTTGAAGAGGTTCCTAAGGCAGCATCAGGTTGCTAATTTTTCTTGCTGGTAGTGCTGTAAGATGGGCAGTTTTGCTATTAAAAGAAAAATATATTAGTAGGTAAATAATGGACACTTCATTGCTGCTGCAACTTTCACTTCCTTAGTCTTTGAGGAATTGTTTCTTTAAAAGAAACCTGATAATTCAAGCAGTTTAAGAGATGGAAATCAAATCACAAATCTCATCTGCTAAAAATAAAAATTCTACAATAACAAAAATTCTTTTAACATTATTCTAAAAACAAGCAGCCTGTTCTTTTATATTGCCTGCCCATTCCCTAGGAGAAGGGGGAAACTGACAGCATCTTAAAATTTCACCTTTACTGCTTTGCCTGTTACATGAAGTGGGATTTGCAAAACTGTCAAGGCAATCTTTCCTTTAGAGAATCTGGTGGGCAGTGATGTTCACGAAGGCTGAAGCAAAAGTTCTTCTTCCTTCTCCCAGTTAGCAGGCAGGCATCCTGTAGAGTGCTGTCTGAAAACTGTACAAAATTTTGCATTTCCAGCTGAGAATGATTCTTTTTACACCAGAATTGAGCTGGAACTTAATCCATTCAGCTGCTGAATAAAGGCAGTAGCATGGGATGGCAGGTGTCCTGATTTGGGAGTAGCATAAATCCCTTGTGGGAGCATTGTGAAAAAATGTGGGACATACTAGTAGTTTCAATTACATAAGGAACATGTGTTAAATAACCCTGAACCTTATTTGTTTATTTGAATTATTTGCATCCCACATTTCACCACCTGATAAACTTGTTTTCAAACATCAAAATCCAGTTGCTCTTAAGAAGAGTATATGGTTTTAAAGGAAGCCATATTTTTAAAAATACCACAGCAAAATGTTATTATCTCTGAAAGGTTTGAAAAAAAAATACTGATGATTGAAAGCTAAAAAAAGGAAAAAGTCAATACTATATTAAAATCTTTAAGTAAGTAAAATAAATGTGTATTTTAGGGCAAATCTCTCAGTTTTGTTTCTGCGCTGGTTTTTATTTCCCTGACTATAATGGTATTTTGTTTCCACATTGATTAACAAATTCAGTAAACAGTACATGAAACATTGTCTATGCTTCTTCTATAACCTATTTTTACATAGAGTTTTCTGTCCTGTACACTTGGAAAAACATTTCTATTATGTAATGAATTATTTGTGCTGTACTTTTAACCACTGCTACATTTCATCAGTAGTTTTGGAACTGCAAACCACATCATCAATTTTCCAAAAATGTCAATTTCTGTGCACATAGAAAGATGTAGAAAATTGATTTACAAATCAGATGGCACCTATTTTTTGTCCTGCGTAACTTATGGAAGCACTTGTAAAGCAGAGTCTTAACCAATGGGTAGATTCATATGGAAGCACACTGTTGATGGGGCCTTTAATCCCCAAATCCTTTTCTCTATATATTAAGATATTTATACTGCCCAGGATCATATATACAATCAAGCAATTAATATGGGTCATGGTGGAGAGACCTTTTTCTTACTGGCAAGCAGGATTTATTGTTTACTCCTCCTAATTATGGTTGGGAGTTGTTTCATCTTCAGAAAATTAACTTCAGGAGTTTCATGCTTTAATGTAGAAGCAGGGCCTTCTTAAAAATGTGGAAGTCTGTGATACGTGTTGTGATATGTGTTACCTAGTCCCGGGATAGGCAGCTTGGTAATATTTTTGCAGCTTAACATGGGATGAAAAACATGAAGAAAGACAAATAATATCTACTGTATTCAATTGAGAGGGGTATATTCTGTACTTTCTATTATCTTTGGTTTCTTGTCCTGAGGAAGGTATTTTTATTTTTTTTATCCCATCTTTATTATTTATATAAATTACTGAAAGTGGCAGACATATCTAACACTCCTTCATCTTCCTATTTTCCTCACAAAATTCTGTGAGGTGGGTTGGGCAGAGAGAGAGAGAGAGAGAGAGCGATTGGACCAAAGTCACCAACTTTTATAGGTGAAGTAGGACTGGACCTCATGGTCTCTCACTTTTTAGTTTTCACTACCAGACCAAAACTGGGTCTCATTTTGTGTGTGGGTTGGGGTATTTTTTAATTATTTGCCCCAATACATTTTGAAAAGGCAGATATATAATAATCGTAATGTTATTATTGATAGGGTTTTTTTCTTTTTAAATATTATAAATATATTTTAGAGCTTACTAAACAGCTTTGTTTTGCCTCAGAATAAAGGTAAATTGTTATACACAGAGGGAAAATTGCTCACCCCTTAAAAAATGCTTTTTTCATTCTGAGTCACATAATTCTTATTTAATTTATGGAACTATATAGATATATCCTAGTCATCATTTGTCTGAGATTGCTGTTGTTTTTTGTAAAGATCATATGACCTTTCATTTTTACTTAGTTGCTATGATGGATAATGCATAAATGTTTGAAGGGACCAGGTAGTTTATTTTTCTTTTGCTGGTTCATGTTAAATAAATGTTAATGCCTCGATATTTTTAGGTTCTATTTAACCATGAAAATTTGTTCCATCATCATGCCGACTCACTTCTATCCATCCTCTCCCAGCTGGAGACCCTTAATGATCGATCGAATATGACTGCACAGAAATGCGTGCTGTGCACCCGCTTCATCAAGCCGCAATTAGGTTTTGTTTCCTCAGCTTCCTAAACTGATGAAGAAGCTATTTTGTTAGCTTCCTGTGTGACTAAAAACTTTACCTGAGAATTAAGGATGGAGACCCATCCTGATTTTGATTGGTGCCTTGCTTTAGAGATGGGCTTACATTATGTGAGCTGCTTAAAAAAAAAAGATATAATTGAACTCATGCAACTGATAGTATTAGGAGGAGGTGCATCCGAGAGCCTTCCTCCTACCCCAGGAAGCTTACTTTATACCTCTATCTAGGTACCTGGGTTTGAATGGTGGAGTCTTGCAAGTTATTGGCTCCTCTAGAGTTATTACTCAGAGCTGGAAAAGAACTTTCTCAGTGTATTATTATTATTTATTTATTTATCATTTATTTAGTTTGTCAAACATATATGATATAACAGGTATAAGTATAAACATGGATATGAACATGGGAAATGAGTACGAATAAATGGGGACAGTAGGACAGGGATGGTAGGCACGCTGGTGCGCTTATGCACGCCCCCTTACAGACCTCTTAGGAATGGGATGAGGTCCATGGGAGACAGTTTAAGGTTAAAGCTATGGGGATTTGAAGATGTAACAACAGAGTCAGGTAGTATCATGTATCATGGGAAAAGTATGATTCTCCAGCTATGATTATCTCTGATGTAGAAGAAAGCAATAAGTGTGCTTCATTAATTGACCAGCCAAGAAATCCAGTTTCCTAACTATAATTATTGGATTAGGAGTCAGGAGACAGTTCAAATCTACCCACAGCTGTAAGCTCATGGCTGACTTTGGGCCAGTCACTCTCTATCAGCCCAAAGTACCTCACACATTTGTTATTTTAAAAAAATTGGGAAGAACGAATGCTATGTATGTTGCTTTATAAATACAGCACAAATTCTATCTTTGCAATTTATTTTCCCTGTGAGTAAAAATGTGTTACATTAAAAGAATATTTCCTGACATTCCTGAACTTATGTGTTATCAAGAAAAAAAATAGTGACTTTTTTTGTGTAATTACAACATACAGTATGAGGTTCATCAGCAAATTGAGGGTGACTTTGATGATAACCTCTATTCTGATGTTATGATATGTTCAGTCAAGCATTGAACGATATATTTCATTTATCTTTTGTAAATCTTGTCCTGATATTTATGTTCTGTATATATTTTCTAATTCTCTACATTTATATCTATATCTGTCTATGCATTTACTCATATATTTATCCATCCTGCTGCAGTTATGGATTTGTATATATATATTTTGTAGACATACCTCCCATTTATTATATTTGATTGTGTTGCTAGAAATAATGAATCCAAGTATGGAAAAGCAAAATATTTTGAAATGGATTCACAAAGAAACTAAATTTATTTCTAAATAAAAGTGTCAAATCAATGCAATCAAATGCAGATGGATGTAGTACAGTAGTGGAAAATAATTTATTTACAAACCCCCTCCCCCCAAACTTTTATAAGAAAAAAAGGACTAGGCAAATTAAAAGGTAACGTAATATTTACCATATATTTGGAGTATAAGACGTACCTTAGTTTTGGGGGAGGAAAATAGGGGGGAAATTCTGCCTACCAGGTATTCATCTGACTAGCATCCTTAGTCTGGTCAGCTTCAGCACATTAATTTATCCCCTGGTTAGGACTGAAAAAAAAGCTTCTAAAGCACAGCTGATAGAGAGAAGCAATGAAAAAAGCCTGCAAAGCTAGGAAGATTGTTAGCATCTGGTTAGGTCTGGAAAAAAAGCTTCTTCGGAGGGTGTAGCAATGAAAAAAGCCTGCAAAAATTGCCTTGTTAGGTTTGAAAAAAAGCTTTGAAAAGGCTACATCCGGAGTATAAGACGCACCCTAATTATCAGCCTCTTTTGGGGGAGGGAAGTGTGTCTTATACTCCAAAAAATATAGGTACATTGATTCTGAACATTAATTAAGGAGATTACTGAACACTGCTTTGTATATTACTCTGAAACTGATTCAGTAAAAACTGCATATTTGCAAGCACATGTTCCAAGGATGTCAGAAAAAAATGCATTTCCACCAGAAATTAGACAATATGGAACCACAAATCATAATTCCAGAGGAAACTACGGTAGCTCTTTTTACTCAGTAATGTCCTTGTGGTGTTGTCAGAAGCAAGGTGGTTATGCATCTTTTAGAAGTCAGAACCATATACCATGTTTCCTACCTTGTGTGGGAGTAATATTTTAGAAATATAAGTACACATTTAATGAGAAACTTTTAGTTTCTGTCTCAGATGGCTTTCTCACTACAGAAGGAGTTAAGTGGCAACAGCTGGGGTATGCCTGCCAATATGTAAAAGTCTCAATAATGCTAAAATGTGGCCATTTCAAAATTTGTCTGGAACATAGTATAATAACTAAAAAGCCCCAATATGCTGCAAAAAAAAGATGATTGAGGTTTTCTCAAGATAGATTACAATTAATATTCTGAATTTAGAATCAATATGTGCCACTGGCCAAATAGGTAGCACAAAGCTTCAATCCGAAAAATAAAAATCATGTCATTTCTAAAATCAGAAAAATACTTTAAAATTCAGGGAAATCTTTTTAAACCTGATGGATTTTTTTTGGGGGGGTGGGGGAAGAGGCCAATTCAAATCAAAGAGGAACTTTGAATTCAGAAGGAAGCTATAAATACAGCTCCTAGTTTAAAAAAATGTTTTATCACAACTACTAGCATAACTAATGTTACAAGTAGGTCCTTTCAGTGTAATGCTAAGGAAATGATCCAAGCAAAGTCAGTCCTTGATAAATTGCTGTATATGATTTAAATAATTAAAGGACAACATTAGCCATTTGAACTGAGACCAGAAGTAAATCAATTATTGGTACAAACTACTATTTGAAAAGAAACAAGTTTTTTTCCTCCATGAAAATGGAGGAATATTTTAATTCATTTTATTTTTAAATTTTATTTATTGTTATTTCATAATCTTAATCACCACATTGCCACCCATCTCACTAACCAAAGTGCCTCATTAATATAAAATTAAGAGTTGTGGTTTCCCCCCCCCCGCCCCCCTTTTCAGGCA
>JANHFT010006157.1:60878-76848 GCA_032467955.1 Pseudoxenodon macrops | reverse complement strand
TAGACTCCTTGGTTTTCTAGCTGGATCTTGTCTTTGGGGTTTCTTAAGATGTTGGCTATTTTTTGGTCAGTGCAGAAATCCAAATCCAAAATAAAAGCCTCTCCCATCAGTGAAGAGATCCAGCTAAGGATCACCCCCAGAGAGAAATCATCCAGATGCCCCAAGCTCTATGGCCTCCCCAAGATACACAAAGAAGGAACACCACTTAGACTCATAGTCAGCTCCATAGGCTCACCTCTACAGAATCTTGCCAAATTTCTGCCCGAACAACTTCAGCCCCATGCAGAATCAATCACGTCACACGTACAAAACTCATTCCACTTCATAGAAACAATAAAGAAACAAAACCTACAACCCAATGACCTACTCATGAGCTTCAATGTCATATCCCTCTTCACCCAAGTGTCTATTAAAGAAGCCTTGACAGCCATCCAAAACAAATACAACCCCCCAAGCACATCCTAGATCTTACCAACCACTGCCTAACCAACACATACTTCATCCACAATGGACAAAGATACAAACACATGGGGGAGAGAATGCATGTGCGGGGAGCGTGGGTGGTCATGGGGAAATGCGTGGGTGAGCATGGGAGGTTAAATGCGCATGCACAGGGGTTGGGGTGATCATGGGGATCATGCATGCATTGCATTATAGATGTGGGCATGCATGCTTTCGGCATGCGATGACAAAAAGGTTAGCCATCACTGCCCTATACAATTCTTTATGATGTGCTACTTTATATGGCAATGATAAATCTGATTAATGAATATCCCACAAGAATATTAGCGCGCTTTAGTTTTTCACCTTTATGCAGAACTTAATTTTATTCACTTATCACAGAGGCTCACTTAATTTTTCAGTAAGTAAGTTCATTTCTGGGGGAAAAAAAAGAAAAACAAAGAAGAGAGAACATGAATAAAGTCTCTATCTCAGCCCATTACTTTCCCCCTGTAGTTAAGTCTATATTAAGGAAGAAATGTTTCTAAGTTCACTGTGGGTTCCAGTAGACTTTAATGCTGACTTTTCTATTATTTTTATATAAATTACACATTATTTTTGCTTGCTTTGTTGTTGTTGTTACTTTTGATGGTTCAATATTACTATTCTTCATGTCGTTCAGTGTATTGGTTCTTAATCTTTCATATTTAAACTGCCACCAATTGTTTTATGAACAAAAAGTCTCCTAATTAACTTTGAAACAAAAAAGCATCCCCTCCCCCAACAACATATGTTGTGTGCATTCTGTTACTACTTTCATAAGTCACAGTAAATCTTAAGGGCAGTACATACAGAAATAATGCTGACAAAAATTTATACCACTGGGACTGATAAGTTCTAACTGCAGCTGAAGCAATCCCTACAATTATGAAAACAGTCTTCCCCAAAACCAAACCAAGAAACAGATTCTAAATAACAAGGGAGATTGTTAAAGCAGTCTTTCCATAAACCCACCCAGATCCAAATAAAAAGAGAACAAGCTAACTAGGACAAATCATAGTTCCGTTTATTATATGTATTCGTTACAAAAATGTTTATGCCGTCTGATTCAATAGGTGGCTTGCACAATTTACAACCATACATTCTGTATAAAATATAAACAATATAACAATAGCCTGTATATAAATTATAAACCAGATGCTACCTATCATTTTGTCTGCCTCTATAAAACAAAACCACCCCAAAGCTGCTGCCCATCATTAAAATTCTTTCCTACCAAATATTCTTTAGAAGAAAACTGATTCTGAAGGACAATAAGATAGAGGCCAGTCCTGACTTCTAAGTCCAAATCTGAGTGCCACAAAAAACATTTTTGAAATGTTTGTCTTTGCTCATTTAGCTGGAAAACGCCCACCCTGCTTTTTTGGCATCCTCATTCTCCCTCTGTTACTGTCAGTAATATTTTTGCCAATCTTAGAAGGGAGATGAGAAGAAAGAGACTACTATCATTCATTGAGAAATATTCCATTCCCTTTAAAAAAAAAAGCAACATACAATACAGTGGCAAAGAGATTTTATTTGTATGGCAGGATAAAAAAAAAAATTAATTCCACAATACATCAATAACTAAAGAGCTACATGTGTACTCAATAGAAAATAGGTGTTATAGGACATTTTCCTATAATGCATTAATCATGGCAGCAGCCGGAGTGACGCAATGGTTAGAATGCAGTATTGCAGGCTAATTCAGCTTACTGCCGGGAGTTTGATCCTCACCAGCTCATGTTGACTCAGCCTTCCATCCTTCTAAGTAAAGTGAGAACCCAGATTGTTGGGGTAATGTGCCGACTCTGTAAACTATTTAGAGAGTGCTGTAAAGCAGAGTCCCCCAACTTTTCTTGCTTTGTGGACTAGCCGGGGGGCAGGGGGATGGTTCTGAGTGAGTGGCGGGCAAATGCATGCAGCCCCATTTGCAAGAGCAGCGGATATGCAAGCCTGCTGTTTATGCAAATGGAGTGCACACACAAGTGGGGATGCGCATCACTTTTGAGGCCTGGTTTTGAAGGGCTCAAGACCCAATAGTGAGCTGCGGCCCAGGGATTGGAGACCCCTTCTCTAAAGCACTATGAAGCAGTATATAAGTCTAAGTATTATTGCTATTGCTATGGCTTAATAACCATAACCCTAGCAAAAGCATGTTAGACAATATAGGAATTATGTCTTCCTGATGCTTTTTTTGGGGGGTTGCTGTTTTGTGATGGATATCCAGCTGGTATTTTCTATTTTGTGTTTGCTGTAGTATTCTTGGTAGAAAATAACTTTTACCATTTCACAAAATCTCTGGTTTAGCTTACAATCCTATTGCTTCAAAAAGATATAAGAAAAGTAGTCTAAATCTGTTTGTATAACTGACAGATTCTCATCAAAATGTACCTAAATTAAAGTCTTAAGGGTAGGATTTCGAACAAGTTTATTTGAATATTTAATAAATAAGATGAACCAGAAGTAACAACTGCCTTTCTTGTTTTACCATTGTCATGCATAAAACAGATCTACTGGGCTTTGGTAAAACTGTAAAACAGATCTACTGGTGGCATGGGGTAAATAAAAAAATATTTTGCAGACACAATAGCTGTTGTGACTCTGTAAGCCATAAAACATCAGTGTTGAGACTCCTCCTGATGTACATGACTTCTGCCTTATTAGACTCGGTGCAATCCTTAAGTGCAATCTAATAGCAGTAGTTAGCCAGTTGAAGAAGTGAACAAGAAGGTGTATAGAAGGCCAGGGAATTCATAGCATCAGTAGAGTTAAGGGGCAGGTGCACCTTTTTGCTACTCATAATTTTTATATGTTCACTTGCTACTCCCTATTGTTTTCAGTTGAGTATCAGTGGTTATTTTTTCCCCAAACTTTCTTGATGGAGCTCTGAATGGAAAGAGCAGAGTTTCAAAAGGAAATCAGAGACATGGGAAAAAGTCAAGGAGTCTTCATTTCTCTGGTGCTAAAGCTATTAAATATTATTAACTTACTTACATCCTACATGTATACTTGGTGCTATTTGCAAATTCTTGGCAATTGACAATAGCCAGATGGCAATCAATAATACAGTGAAGCATCCATAACTATTGTAAAATAAAAACAAGCAACAGTCACAAGACTAATAAACCGATGGAATTATTGCATCCTCCATAGTTTCTCTGAAACGATCCAGTTCTTAAAAATTGATAGAAACCCAATAACACTGTGGCCAATCTACTTTCTAAGTGGGAAGTGTTTCATAAGGCACATACCCTCACTTTGGAACAGCAGCTATGAACTTCCATTTAAAATAACAAAACTATGCTTGTTGCATGTTCTTTGATAAATTTCACTTGTTCATCACTATATGTTTAGAGCAATATTTCTCAACTTTGACAACTTTAAGATGGCTGGACTTGAACTCCCAGAATTCCCCAGCCAGTCGTGAACTGAGGTCCAGCTATCTTAAGGTTGTCAAGGTTGAGAAACACTGAATTAGTGTTTGTGCAGAGAAGGGTTAATTAATTAACACATGTGGATGATATTAAGCATATATGCAAACTTCTTAGTGTTATAAAGGAGATGCAACTCTTTATAATATCTGAGGTACTGCTCCTTTGTAGCTTAAGCCATTTTGCAGCTCTTTCAGCATGCTTAAATCTTTTCCTCTCTGTTTTTCAATAGCTTCCTAACATAAATAAATTGTCCCCATCCCAAGTGTCAGCATAGCATTTTTCACAGGGAACGTTTAATCAAAAGTGTGTTTTAGTTCACACAGCTGTAAATTTTAGTGCCTTGCTTCAACAATATTGTGGATGCAGCTCTCCCAGAAAGGGTGACAGGTAAGTACATTCCAATCCCATTACACTGAAAAAGAAGCATGTATGTGCATATGCAATTGTACAAAAATTGAATGAGCAAGCAAGCGTCCTCCACTGATAAGGTTAATCTGTGTTTTTCCAGATACCTTCTTTAAACTTTGCACTCGCCAAAAACGAGATTGTTCCAACAATAGAAAACAAAAGCTAACCAGCTCCAGTCCCATTTCTCACATGAAGGAAAAGCTTAGTTTGTACAGAACAGCATTTTTCATCGGGTCAACATTGGGCTCACATTTTGGGGGAATGCAATCCATGATAAGGTGCAGCTATCACATTATATATCAATGAGAAATGGAGAAAGGACACATTACAGATGTATAACTGGTGACATAACTACACCTCAAAATTGTAGATTTTAGAGAGGAAAACTATAGAAAAGGGGCAGTTAAAATGATTACAGGGCTATACAAACTCTGCTATGAAAATAGTGCATGGAATGAGGAAAAGCAAGGTTCTAAAGATATACCTAAAGTAAGTATTATGGAGATGGAGAGACAAGCTTTTTTCCCTCCCTCTGACTTTCATAATGATCATCTTTTGCAGTTAAATGGAGGCAGGATCACTTTGCATAATGAATGTTAAACTTTACTTTAAATCAATCATATTCAAATCAATCTAAAATAAAACTAGGTAAAAGCTGTGTTTCTGTGTGGGTTTTTTCCCCTTTCTTTTAAATCAAAGGGTCCCCACTGTGGCAGTTTTTAAAATGACCAGTCAGATTCAGGCCATCAGTAGCTTAGTAACCTTGATAGCTGCATGAATTATGGACTGCATACCTTAAATAACAGCTGCTGAGGGGAAAAGAGTTATTGTCCTTCTACCCTAGCTTACAAGCTTTCCAAATGCAACTGTTTGACCACTGCATAACAGAATATCGGACAGGACAGCTTGATCCAAGATGGTTTGATTCTACAAGCTTCATATTGTTAATTACTTACTTTTCATAAATAAAATTTTGATTCATCATAAGGTGTTTTTGAGATCTTGAGATCTTAAACTCTGATTGGGTTGAATTTAGCATTATATTGTTCCTTCCAAATGTCAACCAGCATGAAGAACAACATTCAGTACATCTACCGCATGCCTCAAATTGTAACTATGTCAATGATGTGTCTCCAATTTAACTGGTAAAAACACTTGAGACCTTGACAGCTCAGTGACAAATACAAATTTTGTAAATACATATTCAAAAACAAACTAGTAAAACTAGTTATACAATAGCATATCATGTCTACAATAATATGACATAAGTTCACTTTCACATGGTTACTGTTACAATAATTGTACATTTAATAGGTGTCATTAATTTCTTACAGTTTTGAATCTGTATCACTTTGATCTTCGTCCCACATCCACTCAGATAGTGTGGAATGCATTTAAATTCAGAATTACAGGATGGATGGATATATTCTTCTTTCTGCCTTCTTTCTGCCACACAGCTGCCAAGTCTGGTCTGCAAAAATCTAGAAACCACTAAATCACCTTGATTTCATGTACTGATCATCCAAACATGTGTGTAGTCCAATTATAGTAACTAACAATAATAATTCATTTGATTTTTGAACTGCTGGACTCCAGAGTGACTCTGACTGGCTCACAATAGAATGGACTAAATAAAATAGAACATTGATCAGAAAGAAGACAAGATAAATAAGGAACCAATTAAAACAAACACCAAGTTTGGGAAATCTGGTCAACAACACATATGCATATGCAAACCACTCCCACAAAGGGGCTCCACCTGCCCTAACCCAGGACCTAGGAAAAGAGCCACGTTTTTAAGGACCTCTGGAATGCATCAATTTGGGAAACACCTGAACTGCAGGGGGAACATCCTTTCAGAGGTCAGAGGGCCATGCCAGAGAGGTACTTCTTAGATCCTGCTAGATTTACACTATTTAATTGAAGGAATCTGGAGCCCTTTGGCTCCTTGGAGATAGGAGGTCCTAAAGATGATCCCTCTTCTATTACTTCCTATGGGATGAGATTTGAAAGGAGTTAGAGTACATGCAAACATAGGACTACTTTGGTTTGCCAGAGAGGTTATGTAATAATGAGACAGAATGGTCCAGGCAGGAAGACATTGGACAAGTCCTGTGCCAAATTTCTAAGCCATTTTTCACTTCTCTGTAACTTCTCATGTAAACTTTAAAAGTTCTGTCCCAGGACAAATACTGGTGGCATGACCTTTTTATTAAAAAAAGCCATCTGTCCTGTGACTGTCTTGCATCTTTCAATTAACACCTGGAAGAGAAGCTGCTTAGAAGAACTAGCTGTTCTGATTTACTCTTGCGAGCTGTGCGATAACAGACTTTCAGCTCTAAATCCAATCAGTTAATTAATTCCTTTTGCCATCGTGCATGCTATACATTTAATATCAATCCTTCCTTTGCTGAGGAACTGTGGGGATGGAAGGGGTAAGGGAGGTGGCAGGGATATAAAACCTGATCTATGAAAGCAATTCCCTTGTAAATGGAATTCTGGAGACCATTCTTGCTATTCGGGTTTATTGTAGCAAATCAGAGGGGAAGTTTATTCTGAGAACACAATACATAATCAGCTATTTGGAGGTGGCCACCGTAAGCCTTCCCCTGCAATTCCTTTATAGAGAAATTTTTTGCCATTGTTCCTCAAAAGCACACAAAATAAGTGTCCACTTCTAGAATTCCAAGAAAGTGCAGTTATCAGAGTTTCCAGAAGGGAGTGCTGTGTAGTCAGGCGCCCTGCTGAGTTTGTAGTTTCCACTTATTTAACATTGCAGAAAGAGGTTGCAATCTCTTGAAGGAAAGAACCAGGAGGATCTCTGGCATTATGGAAGGAATTTTCACCTGAGTAGGCTAGTACCTCCTGCCACATTTTAATCTTTGGACTCATGTTCTTCCCATTGCAATTTCTCACCTTTTATCCTGATCGTAATCTCTGATAAATAGTAGGAAGATTGTATGGGCAGAAAAAGATTGAATGGCAGGAGGTGTTGATTTCTTTCCCACACAGGTATTTCAAAAAAACATCAACAATCCCCAATCTTTATGTGTATGTGTGACAGAGAAAAGCAGTGAAAAGTGAAGGTCTATACATGAGAAGGTACAATCAGTATAGATTTGGTGAGTGTATGTATATGTATATACTCTTACTCTTAAGCATTCTTTTAGTTGGAGGAACCTTTCATTATTTTGAAAAAAATCAGTTGAATAATTCTCTTTCATCATGACCTCCTTCATTCGATCACTGTCCTCTTTCCTTAGGTTATTATCAGGACCATCTGATAACCACTCAGTTTTAGGTGACTTTGAGATATGAAATCTACTATAGAATGTCCACGTGCTACTGACTATCAGTTACCAAGGCTAAAAAGCAGGAAATCATTGCTTCATTATTTTATTATGGCTTCTTGAAAATCTTGTGTCTTTTAATAAAATTAATTAGCCTGAAAAGGTGCTACTAGATTACGTTCTAATTTTTGATTACCACTAGACAACCCATCACACACTGAGTGATAATTACACAGATATTTCCCTAACTTAACAGAGAAACAGAATGACCACAGGTAGGCAAAAAAAATTTAATAAAAGCAGGAGTGACTTCCAGCTTTCCACCAGCTTTCCCATTTCCTTATGGGAATTTAGCAGGGAGAACAAAAAAAAATATTTCCTTCCTTCCTTCCTTCCTTCCTTCCTTCCTCCCTCCCTCCATCCCATCCCATCCCTCCATCCCTCCATCCATCCCTCCAATCATCCTCAGTTTCATCCTAGTATGAAGACACTGTAGTAGACTACAACAGAAATCATGGTTCTGATGGGCTTGTGATATAATTGAGGTGTTCTTCTATGACCCGTTCATTTGTAGATACTCTAGAAATCTACTTTGGAAGACAAGAAGCCTTATAAAAATGATGTATGTATATACATTTTTATGTGTATACATACCGGTATATATTCTTATTTACCATTTTTCCAGCATTCAGCTAAAGATACTGAAAAAGATGGCTATGATTCCACCACCTACTAAAAATAATAAAGATAGGAAAGTTATACTGATATCAGCGAATGGTAACAACGGCAAAATATTTTTTTAACTAAAATAATTCTGATGCATAAGTATTAAATAAAAAACTAAAATCATGCAACTGCTCATGGCAAGGACAAATATAAAAGAAAATGATTGAAGCCTATACGGTCAATAGTGCTGTCATATGTATGGAAATCAGAGTATGCTCATGTTCCTTTTTTTTTTTTCTTAGAATACCCCAATCAGCAAAGATGTGTGTGGATGTCCTGTCTGTGGACCTGATGCTGAGTGAAGTAACTTAAAATAGAATTATGTTTTATTATTTTTATTTTGCTCTGTTGTCCTTTCCACTGTTTCAATGCCCTCCAATTCACATTGGACAAACATTGTACAACTTCTTCCATCCTGGACAATTCTCTCTCCCGTTTTCTGTATCTTCGTAGATTTATTAAAACTCATTATGTACTTCTTTGTGAACTGATTTTCAATCTTCTGTTATTTGCAAGAGAAGTGGGAAATTATGCTTTTGTGATTTCTATAGACATTGTAAGAATATTTACTATTTTTAATGAGAGTATTAAGCACTTCAGTGACTCACTGCATGTGAATGCAGATGCCCATTTGCCATCTGTTTATTTGCTAGTGAGTTCATAGCTATATCACATCAGCTGTTATGATTTCACCACATTCTGACTTTCTGAAATTTTTGGCCCTAGTGAGGAGTCATGATAAAATTGCCTCACCATTTGGCAGGGCAATTAAAACAAAACAAAACAAAAAATACCAATCAAGTGGGATTATCCTTTGCTTGCTGATTTTTAAGGAATGAAAAATAAATGTACAATCTCTCTCTCTCTCCACCTATCTACTTCACTATCATCTATATAAACCATTACATACATCTCCATCTTCATCTCTCTCTCTGTGTGTCTCTCTCTCTCCCTACTTATCATCTATTTATCTACACCAATACATACATACACATATACATGTGTCTATCGTCTATCACACTAATGGGTACTAACATGTGTGTGGATGTGTCTGTGTGTGATCTAATTATGTGTCCTCAAGTTGTTAATTTGTAGCAACCATATAGATAGACTTTCCCTGATCCTGGGGTACTCCTTCAGGTGTTCCAACAATGCAACCATTGTTGCATTGCACATCATTTTGTACCTCCATCTTTCTCCAGATGTCCTTGAATTTTCTTTTATTCCACCTTTTGCAGCAGTATAGACTTCTCAAAAGAGCTGGGTTTTTGCATCATACTGTATGTCCAAAACATAATAAGTTGACTCTGATAATTAATGCCTCAAGTGAGAACTCCAGATTGATTTGTTATTTGATCAATTCCTTTGCTTTTCTTTAGCTGTTCATGGTATTCTCAGGAATCTTCTTTAAGACCAAAATTCAAAAGGATCCATGTATGTGTTGAATATCTCTATATCTCAGGGATAATATAATACTCGAAAAAGTGAATACGTTCATTAAATAATACTTTGAATATATGTTACTTAATACTGGATATGTCATAAATAACATAACATAATGGATCACATACCTACGTAATTTAAATAAATAATCAGGGCATGAGAAATTTAGGCTGAATTGTTTTATGAGAACAAATGCCTGAATTTAAAAAAAAAAAATTGTTAAATGATCTTTCATTAGTACAATTTAACCAATTATAATGACTTCCTTCTTCCAATGTATCTTTAGCAATTTTTTATGCAAAATAAAATTGCAAGTGGAGATGCACCTCTGAATCACACTTTGTGCCACACTGTCATACTGTTACTTTATGCTCTAGCAGTAAAATATTACACATTGCATTCATATCTCTACTTTGATGCATCAAAGGAAGGCAAATGAGGGTATTTGAAGAATCGGGTGGGGCCAATATCTGAAAGTTGACAGGCACTACATTGTGATTCAAACCGTAGCCCTTTTCCCTCATATGCGAGATGGTGTACTGTAGAAAGAAGATGGATGGGATTTGAATCACAAAGCTGCACATGCTGTTGGGCAGATTTTCATTTCCTCCCTTCAGATGCTAGTAAAGTCACATCAAGACAAACTTTGTTTTTCTTTACTATCCTGCTTCATTCGGTGACACACAAAAGTATTTTTATATTGGCTTACATCATAAAAAAGGCATAATAAACCATGGTTTCATAGTAGGAAAAAGTTATAAAAGTTAAGAACCGTGGAGGTGCAGTGGTTAGAATGCAGTATTTCAGGCTAAGTCTGCCAACTGCCAGCAGTTTGATCCTGAGTGGCTCAAGGTTGACTCAAGTCTGAGAAACTTTATGTCAGCTTCCTTTTATAAAACAAGAAAAGTGCTATCACTGATAACATAGCAATGTGTAACTGCTGTATATGTGTACAAATAACTGGCTACTGCACATGACTGACATCCTCATAGCGGATGCATTTATTTTATGGCTAATTGGAGGATTTGTTTTCTCCTCCCCTAAACTGAATACTATACTATATTCAGTTTATTTATATTTTATTCTATCTGGTCATTGACCAAAATAAAATTATCTGCCTGCCCGCCTGCCCACATCTATCTATCTATCTATCTATCTATCTATCTATCTATCTATCTATCTATCTATCTATCTATCTTTCTTTCTTTCTTTCTTTCTTTCTTTCTATCTATCATCTATGTTCACTTCCAGTTTTAATTATTCATAACTTTTCATACATCTGACTCTCAAAATGTAGTTTAACTGTGGCTTATGTGAATCAAGCCAGCTTCAAAACATAGATTACGGTGCTGGTTAGAACCAATAAATCTTAATTAAGGTAAATCATATTTCAGTGATTTGACAAGATAATGTATAAACAAAAGGAAAATGCCTAAATTTGTTCCATTTATAGCAAAATAGAATTCATTGTGATGTTCCAACTCACTAATTTGCTTCCTTTGCTGTTCAAATTTAAAGTAACTGAGGAAACTGAAATCCATAAACATTTTACATAAGAAGCAATATTTTAATACTTTTAAATATTGATATAAGTGAAGTGATAGCACTGAGTTAAGTTTGCTCATTAGTAATATTTATGGAAGAATGTCTGAGATGTGAAGAAATCTTCTCAACCCTATGAAAATAATATGTTGGATCTGTAATACGTTAACTCAACTTAACTCCCATTAAATCAATGAAACATAAATCACAACTAACACGACCCATTGAGTTTACTGTGGCCAAAGTTCAGTGAAGGCAGAGATTGTCAGAGATTTCTGAAAAACTACAACTTCAATGTGTATTAGACACAAATGACCTGGATTTTTGTCCATCCAGTTGAACCCGCCCTGTTATTTTCTATTTGCTGCAGATTAAAGCAATTGTGTGAGGTGGAATTGAATCAGAAACATAATCATTATGATTATAGAACATTACATGGATGCTTGTTTATTCATTCTCTCAGATGCTCAATAAAGTAAGTCACAATTATTGCTCTTTTCAAATGAACAGGTTGGTTTCTTTCTCCTTGAGTTATTCTAATCAAGGCAGCTTCCTTTATAAGTCATATGGGGAGGGAGGTTAATTTTTTTAATTTAATGCAGAGTACCCAATTTGTACTCTTTCAACCTAGCTGAAAAACAGACAGATAGACAATCTGTAGTCTGAAGTGCTATAGCTTCGGAAAAGCTATCTAGTATTCTGATGGTCAAACTGTTTTTATTTTTAAAATATATAGATAGAAAGCTCACAAAGATAGGTATAGGTATAAATTTACCAACATACAGAGGCACACACACACATGTGCACACACACAAACACTTTCTGTGTGTAACTGCAAAGGATTTACACATAGTGGTCTGTTCTTTTATAGAAAGAATGCTGTAGCTCTATACTCCACATGAAGTTTAGTGTGTATGTGACCAAGGATAATTAAACTGCCCCATATTCAACTATTCTTCCCCAGCCTAGAAATATTGCTATAAATGGTAATTTCATAGCAATGAATTGCATGTCAGGTTTCATGCTATATAATGAAGCCAAGTTTTTTTTCCCTTTTTGACTTGACTTGGATTTTAATGACAGCCAAAGAACAGTTCTCCCTATTATTTCTGTCCAAGCTATTACTGTTTCCTTCTTGTCACCATCCAACTGCTATTGCATTGGCAACACTGACAATAGTCAGAGAGAAAGAATAGAGATTGAGCTGGTCTGTTTCTACTCTTCCACCTCGTTCAAAACATTCTGCCTTTGACCTTCTTCTATTTCTGATACCTAATATTTTATGAAGTGAGTTGGAATTAGAGTCCCAACTTCTTTAAATTATAAAAGTCCTATCATTTTGAAAACTGAAGGACTGGGATCAGAGATTTACATCCTACATCTTCTATTTCTCCTTTAAATCTACAAATACTGGTGGGGAAAGGGTATGGGTTTGTTAATGCCTGGGGAAAAAAGCTCTACCAATATGCCTGATATTATCTGATTTAGCAGATGCCAGAAAGGAAAGGAGGGAGAGAAAGTTGAAGAAAGCAGGAGATCTCCCTCTCTCTTTGCTATTTGGGGCACAGCAGCTGCCCCTTCCTACTGTAACTCTGTCAAAATAATAGGGGAAGAAACAACTAGTGCTTCTACTATCAGATATGGGGGTCGTAAAAGAAGGACGATCAATTGCTAGTAAATTGAGGTCTTTATCAGGGGTGGGTTTTAATTTACCTTGCCGGCGGTTTGCTGCCTCCCGGGCTGCGTGGGTGCACCTCACGCGCAGCCATGCATGCGGGCATGTGCAATAGAAAAAATCCCCAAAAAATCCCCCCCCAAAAAAGGCTGAAAACAAGATGGCAGCGCATGCGCAGTGCCGAAAATTCGGCTTCTGTGCATGCGCAGAAGAAGAAATTCCCCCAAAAATAAAAAAGGCCAAAAATAAGATGTTGACACATGTGCAGTGCCGGAAACTCGGTTTCTATGCATGCGCAGAAGAAGAAAAAATCCGAAAAAAACATTTTTTCCCCAAAAAAACATTCCCAAAAAAAGATGTTGGCACCCACGGAGCAACAGAACCAGCTCCTTGACGTCACCAGCGGCCTACTACCTACTTGGTAGAACCGGTACGAACCCACCTCTGGTCTTTATGAAAAAAACTATTTCCCAGATAATTGCTAGTCCAAGTCCTAATCCAAATCAGATTTGACACTATTCATCAGTGTTGACACTGTATTCAGATTTAAATATCTGAGTTTTGGGGAGAAAAATTAAAGAGTCTTTGATTGTTTGATGATGAGGGTGAGGATGGTTACCATAAAATCAGAAAGACGGGATGCTTCTATAGTCATTATATACAGTGTTATGCATACACACACATACTCCAACTCCAAAATGTTGCTCATGCTTAAAAGTCTAAGCCAGGGGTGTCAAATTCGATTTAATTGAGGGCCGCATTAGGGTTGTGTTTGACCTTGGGGGAGGTCAGTGTGGATGTGGCCAGGGCATTGCCAGGTTGGGTGTGGCTAGGGTGGGTGTGACCAGCCCGACATCACTTGTGTTGTGGGCGCCTGTGGGGGCCCACGTGCTCTGCCAGCAAAAACAGTCTCCAGAACTCTGTTTTTGGCTGCAATGGCTTCCTGCATCCCTTTGTCAGTGAAAACGGAGCTTGGGAGGGTCACCTGCAGGAGGGCAGGTCCTTTGCTATTTCCAGGGTGGCCCCATGGGCCAGATCTAAGCATCCCATGGGCCGAATCCAGCACCTGGGCCTTAAGTTTGACACTCCTGGTCTAAGCAGAGATCAAAATATTTTCGTTTAGTATCAGATGAGGCTTCTGCTTTCTATTTCTCATATTTAAAACCAAAGGATTGCTGTTGCTTTGATATAATTCCAAACCATGTCAAATTCTGTGGCTGAAGTTTAAATAATTCAATATTGATGCAACTACATCATTTCCATCCATTTTTCATCCTTTTTATAAATAAACTCAGAGGTATATAAGAAGAAACAGCACGTGATAAATAAAACAGGTTTCAAACTGTGGCATTCTTCTAATGGTCTGTTTGACTGAGCAACAAAGGTTCTGCTGCCTTCCACTTTTACTGGGTTAATATATTTTTTTTGGCACAATTTTGCATCCAGTGATAAAAACCAACCCAGAGTTAACCGGATGGGGGAGCTCTTTACAAAAATGCATAGGCAGTCACTTGAGTTGGTCATTTACTGCTTTCTCTCATTTCTCAGAAATGTCACCAAGTAGCATAAAATGAATTTTGCATAAAGACGTGTAAAAGACGATAATGTTTTTGCCTCAGGTTAGTAGCATTTGAAATGTGGAAAGGAAAAAAGAAGAAAGAAATTAAACAAAGAAGTCCCCAAATTAATCAGAAGCCTTTAGAAATTCATTTGGGAATTGGCCAGATATTCCTTTTCTTTCCTTCATTGGGGCATTTAACACATCTTCCCCCACCCTTTCCTTGAAGAAAGTAAGTAGTCAGAAAGTTGGGAGTCGTGATATCTTCCAATTACACTTCTGTGCAGAGTAATGTGAAGTTATGAGGTATAATGAAGGCCTACGGGAGACTATTAGCACTGTTGGGTTTTTTTCAGAAACGGCAAAAGGCGTCCTTTAAATATTTATTTTAGTCCCTAACCCATATGTAGAAGCACTGGTTTTAAAAGGATTTATTGAACAAGCCACAGCATCAAGAAAACAGAATGGCACTATAGAAGAAATGAGCAGGTGTTTTCAGTTCAGTATTTTCCCCACATTAAGCATACTTGCAATTGGGGGAAAGAAATTATTCAAGCTAAAACAACAACAACAAAACAGAAAACAAAATAAAACAAAAACCCAACCAAATAACTCCAACAGAAAATGCATTGGGGAAGGACTGCTACGTCACCATCAAAACATGGTTTTGCTATTTTTCCCCTAACAAGGTAAAATGCTGATTGATGTGCCCTTATTTTCAGACTTTTTTTCATGGGAAAGCACAGAAAAATCCACTGAAGCGCTGTATAACTAATTCAGTGAAATCTGAGCCAGCAGTTCATAAATTCAATTAAATCTGAGCCAGCAGTATGCGGAAGCAACCAAAAAAAGCGAATGCAATCCTTGGTTGTGTAAACAGAGGGATAGAGTCAAGCTCACGTGCAGTATTAGTACTGCTTTATAAAACCTTACTAAGACCACTGTTAAGGTTCCAACTAATGAACCCAAACAAGTCAGAACTCTGAGACTTAGATCCATCTCAAAGGACTTCCTTATTGAGTACATCATATCGGCATGTATTAAAGGAAACCAACTCTAAATAGTTCCCGTGATTTCAATATAATTAAAAAAAGAAATAAACCCATCCGCAAGTGTCACAGGTCATGTTTGCCAATTGGGTCAATTGGTGGACTCTCCAAGCACTCTTTCCTCGATTTTATTTGTTCTGTTGTTTCTATCTCTGTATTTGTAAGAATGTGATTTATTTTTTTTGCTCATCTAAGATTAAACTTTAGTGCAGTGGTGGCTAACCTTTTTCTTCTTGCGTGCCAAAAATGGCAGCGTCACTGCGCATGCGTGCATGCCTCCCCATTGGGCCATTTTTCACCTTCCAGAGACTTCAGGGAAGCCTCCTGAAGGTGAAAAATGACCCTACGGGCAAACCGGAAGT
>JANHFT010006157.1:32093-43642 GCA_032467955.1 Pseudoxenodon macrops | reverse complement strand
TCCCCTATTTTCCTCCCCAAAAACTCAGGTGCGTCTTATATTCAGGTGCGTCTTATAGTCCGAAAAATACGGTATTTAACTTATAGGCAGAGCACATTAAGAGAAAGGCGGGGCTAGATGAATCACAAATTGGAATTAAGATTGCCAGGAGAAATATCAACAATCTCAGATATACAGATGATACCAGTCTAATGGCAGAAAGTGAAGAGGAACTAAAGAGCCTCTTGATGAGGATGAAGGAGGACAGTGCAAAAGTTGGCTTGAAACTCAACATTAAGAAAACTAAGATCATGGCCCTCTCAATTCCTGGCAAATAGATGGGGAAGAAATAGAGGTAGTAACAGATTTTATTTTCCTGGACTCCAAGATCACAGCAGATGGGGACTACAGCCAAGATATTAAAAGAGACTTGCTCCTGGGGAGGAAATCTATGACAAATCTAGACAGCATACTAAAAAGCAGAGATAGCACCCTGCCAACAAAAATGCATATAGTTAAGGCTATGATTTTCCAAGTTGCAATATATGGCTGTGAAAGTTGGACCATATGGAAGGCTGAGTGCCAAAGAATTGAGGCCTTTGAATTATGGTGCTGGAGAAAACTCCTGCGAATCCCTTGGACTGCAAAGTGATCAAACTGGTCAGTCCTAGAGGAGATCAACCTGACTGCTGTTTAAAAGGCCAGATCCTGAAGATCAAGCTCAAATACTTTGGCCACCTAATGAGAAGGAAGGACTCACTGGAGAAGAGCCTAATCCTGGGAACAATTGAGGGCAAAAGAAGAAGGGGACGATAGAGAATGAGGTGGCTGGATGGAGTCACTGAAACAGTCAGCGTGAGCTTAAATGGACTCTGGGGAATGGTAGAGAACAGGAAGTCCTGGATGAATGTTGTCAATGGGGTCATGATGGGTCGGACACAACTTCGCAACTAACATAATGCTTCTGGCAGATTATAGGAACAATTTATTTATTTAGCATATGGAATATCATACATGGACTAGCAATGAATAATAAAATTTTATCTAGATTAGTAGAATACAATAAAATATAAATGTTAAAACGATATTTATGTTCAAATACCAATGTCTAGGCCATCTAACAATTGAAGTGCAGCATTATCCATATATATACTGTACATATACATACACATACACATACACATACACATACACATATACATATACATATACATACATATATACATACATACATACACAGTATGTATATGTATACTCTCAATTTACAGCCAGTCATGAAAGAAAACGGAAATACCAAAGAAAGCATCTTCAAGGCATCTTACCTGTCATAATTAGAAATCCTTTCATAATTAGAAAACATAAATTATCCACATTAAGAGGAAAAGACAATATTAAGTTATGGAATACTGGATGAAGCTCCCTGTGTATCAGCTTTTTGAAATAGCAAAGTCAAGAAATATTCTAGGAATGGGCTTTATTGGAGTCAGTTAGAAAAATAACCAGCTCAGTTTTTTACTTTTGTTTTGAGCAAAATCAAGCCAGGGGTATTTTGAGTATCTTTCTTATACATTCCTCCTTATTAGTACTAATTAATCTTTCTCAAAGTTCCTTCAGAATAGTTTACTTATTCATTCTTTAGCTCAGATTGACATTCCTTCACACTACATGATCTTGGCCAAGTATTTGGCCTCAGTTGCTCCTACACTATGAATGATGAAGAAAGGAAGGAAGGAAGGAAGGAAGGAAGGAAGGAATAATATTATTTTTTTAGCTACTCACAGTCAGGGTAGACTGGGACAGTGTAAATATAGTAAAACAAAACAAACAAGTATAAATTAAAAATGTAGCCAAGATAATCTCTTTGACTAAAAGACAGATCAATGTTGAAGGGGAAAAAAACCTAGCTGAGGCAGGGTGGGGAGAGGAGAACAGTCTTATGCAGGCTATTAAATAAATCCAATTAAGTATGGAGAGCAGTATCCTTTTGCATGCATGGATATATTTTTAAACATCTAAATGTTTTTGGCTACCTGTAATGACAGAATCTCTTTCAATTAACTTGCAACAACAATGCCCTACAAATAAAAACACAATACAATGTGATAGAAAGTGAATACATGGAATCCAGTGCTGTTTTTGCTGGCCAATTTTCTTCTATTACTACCTGGGATTATTTTGACCCTTGCAGTTCCTCAGACAATTTAAAAATCTTCCTTTTTTGTAGGTGTTTTGTTTATCTGAGCAGGAGACCAAAATATGCATCAAAAAGGAGAGGAATAAAAAGTTCTCCTGCTCAAATAGACTTTTCCTCAATGAATTCTGCTCAAGCTAAAATAGTAAACATTAAAATAAAATAAAAATTTAAAAAAAAACCTCACATCACACCTTAGAAAAAAACAGTGATAATAAATAGATATTTTTTTTACGATGGTAATTATTTCTTATTACATCCTGGCACATGTATGTACACTCCCAAGATATTTCATCAACTAGAATATGGGTATCAAACTCATGGTGTCATATTGCTGTTACATGACGTATCATAACATTTTTCCCCAGGGGTGGGCGTGGCCTGCACATGACACATCTGGCCTGCGGGCCACCAGTTTGACAGCCCTGAACTAGAGTATTACTGAGTACTTGTAAAGACAATCAGCACCAACTAGTGGCATGAGAAACTAGTCAATAAAGCAGAGAGGGGACAGCCAATTTTTTTTAGCCTCTGGTTCAGACCAGGTGTGTTAGTATCTTCTGACTTTGTGCATGATAAATGGAGCACTGAGTAAAGGCTAAAGGGAAATGAAATTGAACTAACGTTTTAGTGAAAACATCAGGAAAGTAACATCAGGAGGGTGGGGCTTGGCATCAACATTCCTCCAAAAAAGGATTGGATCATACAGAAAATCTATCTAACTATACAGTCCTTAAGAGTCAGCACCAATTTGATGACATATAATCAATCAACAGTCAGGAACATTCAGAAGTTTTGCGAGCTGCACAACCAGGGTGAGAAAATTAGACAATTAGAAAATCAGAAAATCTTTGCTGCTCTGTCATATGGCATCTTCCACATCTGATTCTGAAAGACTATGAAAAGGCATTAGAGAGCCATGGTGGCACAGTGGTTAGAATGCAGTACTGCAGGCTACTTGTGCTGACTGTCGATTGTCAGCAGTTTGGCAGTTCGAGTCTAACCGGCTCAAGGTTGATTCATCCTTTCATCCTTACAAGGTCGATAAAACGAGGACTCAGATTGTTGGGGTCAAAACGCTGATTCTGTAATCTGTTTAGAGAGGGTTATAAAGCACTGTGAAGTGGTATATACGTTTAAGTGTTATTGCTATTATGTGAAAATGTTGTAGCCTGTGGTCCAGTGTGAATGCCTCAGAAACTCTTGCCCAAGTGACTTAATCCAGACATGCTAAATAAAATAGGTCTCAAAGTATCCCCCCCCCCAGTCTTTAGCCTTAGTCAGTCTGTCTGCCTGTACTATTTTTTTTTTTTATGAATTCTAACACAAAATTGGAAAGGATCCTGCTTGAGAATTTGGCTTTGAATATAAAGTATCTCAGACCACTGCCAATGGAAGAACTAAGTAGTACTTCCCACTGACTTCCTGAGCCACTTGCATACTGCTCCACTTTGAAAATTGCGCAGCTAGTAAGATTTCCTTTTGAATAGATTCTCTTCAAAGATATTAAGATGCAGGTTTTACGGAGAGGAAATGTTACTTCATTAACACATACTGTGAAATGGTATAGTGGAAAATGAGCAGTTTAGAATAGTTGAGTCCCTTAGTATCTCAAGAAGGATAAACTGCTTGAGTTTTCTTGTTCGCTACATCATTATCATCATCATCATCATCACCATCATAGCCATTCATTTCTAAGTAAAAATAAAGTCTGAAAAATAATCAGTTTGAATGCCATAAAGTAGCAGCTCCAACTCTAATTCAATGTATTTATTACTCTCCCTATTACCGTTAGCAATAGAGAGAGCACCCTGCAAAGTTGTAATGGCAATGTCTGAGTAACTGCTTAAAATAGAGCTCACATTTCTTCTTCTGCCTTGAAAAAAGGAATAGCCAATGCACCAAGAAACTTCAAAGTTATTTTGATCTCCTTTGAAGTTTCTCCAATCAGTTTTTTTAGCAAAATAAACTTAATACAGACTCCCACATCTGGGATTTTTCTGGATTTTTCCCCCTTTCCCTTTCCAACTCCAGATAATAATAATAAAAAATACTAGATTGCGCTGAGATGGACAGGCTGACAATGGAAATTAAGGACAAAGGGGAAACGATGTAATTTGGAATGTATGGTACAACTGGTTAGATAGTAGATGCAGAGATTAGAAAATTAAGAATGAAAGAATTAGAAATGAGAAATAAGTATAGGTACAATGATAGATGAAGATTATTTTTTATATATATTTGTATATTATGGTAAGAGGCAACAAAATGTAAGAGTTAAAAAATTGTATAATCTATATATATTAGTGTATATATGTGTAAAACGACTGTGGATATATACTGGTACACAGCAAAGATGAAATTGTAATGTAAAAAGAAGAAAATTGTATAATAAAATTTATTCACCAAAAAAAAAGTCACCCAGTCAGCTTTCATGCCTAAAACAGGACTGGAACTCACTTTCCAATTTCTACCCTGATGCCTTAACCACTACACTAAACTTTTCCTCTCTAGTAATTGTACCTAACTACGAATGAATGGGCAACCTGGGCTACTTCTATTCTAAGAAATCCAGTTAAAATAACTTTAGATATGCCTTTAAAAAATTGGAATATATTTGAAGATTTTTGCATTTTTGTTCTTTCTTTTCTAAGCACAGTTTCTCCTATCACAGTGAAATTCTGTCAATTCAAAAAGTGATTTTCTGTCTGGTTGGGCTTATATAAGCTAGGGGTGCTGGTTTTTTGTGTGTTTGGTTTTGATATTATAATAACCAAGACAAGGCATTTACTTTCCACTTCCTACCTCTCTGCAAAATGGATATTCTGTACTCCTTTTTTCTGTTTATTCTGTTAAAAGAATAACTAATTTAGGTGCTGTCTGTTCTCTTTACATACATACCCATTTCAATATCCATAAAATAGCAGTATCCTGCTTAGAATCAGAAAAATGTTTTCTAACAGTAATCAATCCTTCATGGTCTTCATAACTCTACTTAAAGTTGGAAGTCAGAAAAATGTACTGTATTTTTCGGACTATAAGACGCTCTGGACTATAAGATGCACCTAGCTTTTGGAGGAGAACAAGAAAAAAAAACATCTGCCTCCAAGCATCCATCTGGTATTCATATGGCCTGTTTGCCATGGCCCGTTTGCTGTGACCCGTTCGCCACCATAGCCCATTCACTGTGTCCCATTCACTGCCATTGCAGCCCATTCACCATGGACTATTCGCCATGGCCCGTTTGCTGTTGCCCATTTGGCATTGCCCTTTCGCTGCCGCAGCTCATTTGCTGCAAGTTTGCTACCATGGACCGTTCACCGCCATGGCCCCTTCTCTGCCACAGCCGTTCCGTTCACTGCCATTGCCTGTTCACTGCTGCACATTGCTGCTGCCCATTCATTGCAACAGCAGTCTGTTTGCCGCAGCCTATTCACCGTGGACCTTTCACTACTGCCACGGACTGTTTGCCACCACCTGTTTGCTACCGCTGACCATTTGTCTTGGCCTGTTCGCCACTGTGGCCCATTCGCCACCCCTGCCGCAGCCGATCCTATAACAGCTGATCGGCGCTGCACCAACTTCCTCCCCCCACCACAATATTCACTGTATAAGACACACAGGCTTTTCCACCCACTTTTTTGGGGGCAGGAGGAGGAAGTGCATCTTATATTCCGAAAAATATGGTAAACGTGGAGAAAAGGGAAGTAAAGTAGGAAGAAGCATCCAGGTCATGTTGGTGTTGGAATAGAGTAATGGTCTTCAAATTGGCTAGTCTTACCTTCTAAAATCCTGAACTAACATTGAAAAAGTGGTCTGTTTGAAAAAAGAAGTACCGTAGGTGAGAGACAAATGAATGACACTCTCCATGTTTCTATGAAGCAATCATGCTACTCTTAGGCATGTTTGAAATAAAACAATCAATGGTTGATTATGTATAGGATTCCCAGATGCCATTTAGATACCTCTGATTTCTGAGCTTAGTTGTATAATTATCCGTGAGATAATTTTCTTAGTTCCGGTCTCTGAAATGCTGTTTTCATACTATTATCATACTGTTCCCACTCAATTTATTATGCTCTTTTGACACCAGAATAATCAGTAAAAGCACAGAGACACACCTCTTTTAATAAAATTAGAGAAATTTAATTCTACGCTATTTTCGTGATATTTGTGGGGTTTTATTTCCTTAGCTATTTAAGTGTGTTATTTTAGTCTTTGATTCTTTCTATTACTCTTATTGATTGTGAGCTGTTCTGAATGTATATAGCCGAAGGGTGAGATAAATAAATAAACAGATTGTGGCTAACAGCTTCCTTTGCTTAAAAATGCCTCCAAGGGATACAAGGAATGGCCACAAATGCCAAATTATTATTGGGTTTTAACTACATGAAGGTTTATAAGTAGTAAGTAGTTTATTAATTAGTTTTATGACTATATCAAAAGTAAAATGAAATAAAAAGAAAATAGAGGATCTAATTCCAAGGTAAAATGGATTAAAGAAAACACAGTAATAAAATATATATGTGATAAATAGAAAGAATCAGCATTCAAATAAATGGGCTGCTTTTACAGGATACACTGCTCTGTTTGATACTGTATATCACGTTAATATTTCAACTGCCTTAACAATTCTGCTCACAATATATACATTAGAGCTCAGGAGGAAATAGGACGATCTGTGATTCTGGGCCCATTGGGCTGTTCTTTCAAGCAGGGATGTTAAATAACGAGGCCTAAGAGGGGCGTATATAGTTGACAGCCGAAAAAATACCTTTGATGGCTGAGGCACCACATATTGATGTCCTCTCATGAAATGGCAGGTGATGATAGCAGGTGACCTTTTTGACCATAGAATTTAACAATTCAAATCTGGCTCTAGAATAGGCTCTTCCTGAGAAGTGTGTCAAACTCATTGACAGATATTTTTGCACAGTCCGGACCCATCTTTCATGTATAGGAATGGACATTTGAGAAATCTCTGTATCTGAGCTAAAGGCAGGGATGTTTTCTCTGCAGATGTTCAAGCACAATTGCCAAACAGCAGGGGATAGAAAACTGTTTCTTTGAAGTATGAATGCCCCTTTACATAAATAATGGCTGAAGAGATGCATTGCATAATTAAAGATGAATTTGTTCAAAAGCATTTGGAAGTGATAAAGTCCCATTATATACAGATCCATTGCATACCGTATGTGTTTGTGTGTATATGTGTTTGTGTGTATATATGTGTGTGTGTGTTTTACGCACACACACACACAAACATATTTTCAGAAATTGATTTCTCTTGGGAGAAATTTATTACATTAAATTTATTTACATTAAATTTATTAGAATCAGAATATATGTTACAACAATAATAGAGATAGATAGATAGATAGATAGATAGATAGATAGATAGATAGATAGATAGATAGACAGACAGACAGACAGACAGACAGACAGACAGATAGATAGACAGACAGACAGACAGACAGACAGAATTACTGATGCCATTGTTGACATGGATCAACTACTGAAGATAAATACTCATTCTGTAGCATCTTCAGAAAGTCATATAACTCAATACTTAGTTCACATACCATGTGCTGCTGATCATTTTAATGCACATGTACAAATTATATATGTGCAGATAAATATACAGAGATGCAGATCTGTTGAAGGGGACAGAGGGAAATTTGCTCAGATAAGCAATGAGGTTCAAAAGTGCAGATGTTCATTTTACAAATGCAAGCACAAGGACATGGGAATGTGATTGCTTATGTTACTGGAAAATGCCTGGGTGGTAATTTTTCAGAGTGCAATTGCTGCTCAGTAGCTACATGATAAATTGCACAATTGCAATGTCCACAGTGTTTAGAATGTGAGCAGAAAAGGATATAGCTCATACATTCAGAATTGGGAGAAGTCAAAAGATCACCTGATTTTGGTAGCCAATAGTGGAATAGCGTTGGCTCCCCTTGCAGAAATCATTTTTTTGTTTCTTAGCCCTTCATCTTTGCACTAGTTCAAACCCTTGTTTTTTTGTTTGCATCTATGCAGTCAGTATTTTTGTTTTTAACAATCAATAATTTCCTGCCCATAAGCTTCTTCCCCCTGCCTCCTTGGCATTTTGCTTATTTTCCACTCAGGTTTACAGCAGGATTTTATCACAAAGCCCAATCCATTCCATTCCATAATCCCTTAATCGGTTTTACAATGCAAATTACAAACTCTACACCGTGATTTCCCTTGCCTAGATAAGTCACAAGTTTTTTTCACCTAGCAATGTTCTACAAATAACACTGACAGAGATTTAATTTTATCATACCTTGTGTTCACTGGAAAATGGAAGTTGCAATTCCTCTGTCAAATGAAGGACAGTATTTTTAGAGGGGGGGGAAGTGCAAATGGAGTAGTTTAGTGCGTTTTGCAAATGAGGCATTCCTGTGTACATTAAGGATGTCCATATCTGGATTGCAAAAATCTGCATGGCCCCCATTCATCCATTTTGTATTCTAATTCTGTACAATGTAGTCTTTCCCCTTTCTGAAATATGTTAAATGGACCTCCTGAATGTCAGATTTCAGATCCAAAACCAACATGGGTTGAGTCTATTCGGACATAATCCAGAAAGTTTTCATTCAGAAAGGTTCAAATTCTGCCAAGTCTAGAAGCATAACAATTTGATTGAAAATGTATTTGAAACAGTTACTGTTTACTCTTCTTTCTCACTGGCTTTACACTTCTTACTTCATCCAAACAATCATTGGTCTCAGAGCCAGAAATTCATAAAAGAACGTGGTTCCCACTAGGCCTCAAGACAGCCCTGAAAAGTTGGCAGCTAAAAGTACTTTGTATATAGAACAGAAACTTGGACTAAATCTAATTAGTCCAAATTTATGTTCCATATAATCAATCAAAGATGTGAAGGATGTAGCTTGGAAATGATCACTGGATAGCAAAAATAGATCAAAGACTAGGTAGCAGTTTAAAAGCACAGCCAACAAAAGGAAGTGAACCTTAAATAATTTCTGATGCCAAATGTATGCACATACATTCTAGGAAAACACAGTGTATATGCAATAAGGAAAAACCAGTAGGTTGAGATGGTATCAAAACAAACTGTTAGATTGCGCAGTGAATGAAGACTGGAGGCATCAGTGACAATCAGATCTCTTTATTGTGATTCAGCTCAAGATCATCCGGACTGCCTGCTGGGCCTGGGGAACCCTCTTTTATGGGATTCCCCTGGCTCGCAGGCAGACAATTCCATAGGCTGAGAAACCCCCGTCGCTAGTTAGCCAACCAGCGACGGGCATACAATTTCATGCAAATGGAGATGGCAGTAATTACCCCTCCAGGGCTCAGGATATGCAAGGGGATTAGGCAGAACACAACAAAAAGTAGAACCAGTTACAAAAAAAGGTAGTGGAGTCCTCTTTATGTACCAGAAGTTACCAACCGGTGATCCGCAACCCACTGATGGTCTGTGAGAAAATTTTGGTGTTCCATGGTGCACCGGGTGGAGGAGCTGCTCTGGGATGACCAATGGCCAGTCTTGTGACTACAGCTCTGGAATATGGGACCAGCCAGGCAGGTCGTGGTGGGGCTGGAAATCTCTGCCATAGAGGGAGATACATGCAACTTTGCAAGTGGTTAATGTGCAAAGAGTAGGACAGCCCTCACTGGCTGGAATGATATAATGGTGCTGTTGCAGCAAGGGGGGCAGCGCAGGGGGGCCAAAGCAATAGGTGTCAGCAACCCATGGCTCTTTCGTCCCCCTCCTGTGGCTTCCTGTTGGATGATCCCACATGGCTGTCCCTGCCCCTCACCATCCCCATCACTCCTCGCCTGGCCTGAGAAAGGAAGGGCAGGAGATGGAGATACGCTCCATATTCCAGAGCGGAAGCGAAACTTCATCTCTTGCTGGATCCCAAGGGCATTTCTTCCGGCTCTTGTTGGTGCTGCATGTACCTCAGTCTCTTGGAGAGACGCACGACTTCCTCTCAGCCCCGAGACACTGGCCCGGCCATTTCTCTCCATCGCTGCTGTTGGCGCCTCCATGGCCTGCCCGCTGATCTTGCAGTGCAGTTTAATTTAGCATGCTTCACAATGGTGGAGACAGCATTCCCTTCTCCTCCTGGAGCCCATTATAATGCGGAGCATCAGCTGCAGCCGGGTCAGGTGAGTGTCTTGGGGCGGAAAGCAGATTGTGCATCTTTCCGAGCGACCAAGGTGCATCCAGCACCAACAAAAGCCGAAGAAGTGCCCACAAGACCCAGAGAGCACCAGAGAATCAGAATGAGAGAGAGAGAGAGATGAGAGACAGAGAGACAGAGAGAGAGAGGAGGAGAGAGAGAGAGAGAGACAAAGAGAGGGGGAAGAGATGAGAGAGAGATTAGAGGGAAAGAGAGAGGGGGATGGAGAGATGAGAGAGAGAGACAGACAGACAAAGAGAGGGGGAGAGATGAGAGAGAAAGAGAGAGACAGACAGACAGACAGACAGACAGACAAAGAGAGAGGGGGGAGAGATAGATGAGAGGTCCCAGTGTTTTGTTTTCTGTGGGAAACAGGTCCAAATTGCTCTTTGAGTGTTTAAGATTGCAGAAACAGGCAGCAAAGCTAAGTGCTTGAAGGACCCCATCCCATCATTGGGAGTCCAGGCACTTCAGCAAGCGGTGCACTGGATTCGTATTAGTGGTCCACGGGATTTAAAATTATGGATTTAGTGGTCCCTGATGTCTGAAAAGTTGGTGAGGCCTGTTTTGGACTATGTTCAGGCAATGCTAGATAGTCATCTGCCTGGGAAATTTTCACTTAGATTCCTGCGCTGAGCAAGAGGTTGGATGGCTTAGTGAATTGTTCCAATTGTTTCAATTAATGGATCATTTCATTTCTTTTCTTTTTTAATTTTTTTACTGAGAATTGTAATTACAAAGTAAAAATAAATACAAACTAAATTCAGAGAAGGGGACATAAAATAAAAAGTGCAAAAAGAAAAAATAAGGATAAAGAAAAAACGAATTATCTACAGAAGTGATTTCTGATCTTCATCATAGGTACAACATAAACAAACTTAATATCTCTTCACCACTATAAAATTACAAATATCTCTTCTTCCCATAATAGCATAGCAATAGTAAAGAGCTCAAGTGCTCTTTACATCAGTTTACAATGTAATAATCCATTCCTTATCCAATCTATAAATCATCCAACATTTCAGTCCTGATGTCGGGGGAAAAACCCATAAAGTGTTACCAGAATTTTACAGAACAGTGTCTTATTTTAACATAACAGCCAACTTTTATATTATTTCTTTTTAGAATAGAATAACAGAGTTGGAAGGGATCTTGGAGGTCTTCTAGTCCAACCCCCTGCCTAGGCAGGAAACCCTACA
>JANHFT010006157.1:0-17519 GCA_032467955.1 Pseudoxenodon macrops | reverse complement strand
CTTCCTTCCTTCCTTCCTTCCTTCCTTCCTTCCTTCCTTCCTTCCTTCCTTCCTTCCTTCCTTCCTTCCTTCCTCTAGAAGTAAGATCAAAGATGGAAAATGTCTATTTCTATTGTTTGAAAAAGTAAAAAAGTACCAGGGCATCATTGGTATTTGGTAATTCTGAAGAATCCTAAGTTTTTCTGAGCCATGTCACAAGCTTACAATTATCCATGACACAAACTGGCACCAAAAATGTAAAATTATAAATCCACACCAGCAAAAATCCCCACAAATTAGCCACAAAGCAAGTTCAAATAAAAGTAGACCTGTGCAGAATGTAAATTGCAGCTCAAACTAAAAATATCTCTAAAATGAACTGAGTACAATATACAATCAAAGTTTTGACCTACTCTAAATTACTTGCTACATCTGTGAAGTTTGGATTCCTCCCAAGTCTTACAGTGTGTTTACATTCTTCTTCATAGCTAACAGCTGCTTCTGGGAAGATTCGAATTCATTTTTTTTTCAAGCAAACCTTTTCCTTGTTATTTAACTGGGGGTGGGAGAGTCATATTGACTTAATATGTCAACTGGCCTTGAGTTTTCTTATTAGATAACATATTAGGAAACAGCCCAGTTTTGTGTGAATTCTGATTTAACAGAGAAGACTGCTTGTCCCAGGTCACACCTAACAATTGGATTTATTAGACTTTTAGGATATGCTGAAAAATCTGTTAAAGACAGCACTATATTTATTTTAAATTTGTGATCAAAATTTGTATTTAACCGACCCTAATTAAAAGAAACCTGCATAAGTTATTTAAGAAGCTAAAGCATACACTTCAACCTTAGTTTGTTCAGTTACAGGATCTGACATGTAATCAGTAAAATAAAATAAAAAACCCAATAGTTGGATAAAGTAGTAAAAGGAGTCCATCTCATTATTTCTGAAAGAACAATATTTCACATCCATTAATATCCATTACATTTGCCATATGCAGTAACTGGACTGGAAATTGTCTATAAAAACTGGCTTTGCAAGTGACTTATTTTTATTTATCTTCTCAGTATATACGTTAAGCAGGAATTAAGCTTTTACATCTTAGAGATAAGACTAAATTAAATTTATAATTGTTAAGCTGACCAAAATGAAGGTTTGTAAATAAAGTGGTTAAGGCACCAGTCTAGAAAGCAAGAGACCGTATGTTCATGTCCCGCTTTAGCCATGAAAGGCAACTGGGTGACTTTGGTCCAGTCACATTCTCTTAGCTCAACCCATTTCACAGAGTTGGTGTTTGGGGGAAAACAGGAGGAGGAAGTTCTGTTTGTTGGATATGTTCGCTGCCTTGAGTTATTTGTAAAAATAACAAAAAGTGGGATACAAATAAATAAAGATGTTGAAAGGAAACAAGTTTTATTTCTTTCATATGTTTCCTTGAATATTTTTAAAACCGCGATCGGTTCCTTTATCTTTATGCAGCAGAGAGAATCTGTAAATTGTCAGAAGAAAGAATGGAAGGCTCAGCTTATTTAGGAAGAAAAACTCTGAGCAGATACTTACATTTGGCGATCTCTTACAGATGCAATAATAGTGGAGTGGGAAACGAGCCAATCTGAAAGACAAGCTTATTAGTTGGCCACTTCTCATGAAGCAAAACACGATGATGGAATTAAAAAGTCCCATTCACTAATGAACACAGTTCACAGAGAGGCACTGCTTCAGAGAGCTGGGAATAACTTGAAGTTATGTGTTATTTACCTCCCCTCCTTCCAGTCTCATCTGTCCGTCACCTTTGCCAGTGAAAAAGGCAAAGAGTTAGTCCAGTTGCAAGATAATGACGTTTGAAAAACGGGGTCTCAGCTGAAGTCTGCATGACTAGGCTTGGCAGGCTGAATTCGGCTCACAAATTGGAGACCAGACATTTTCTGAACCTCCCATTTCCTCAAACCACTAATTTTAAATTTTAATGAGGAACAACTGAAGAGCTGAACAAATATACTATATATTTTTCCTTTTACAGAGGGCCCACCGGATGGGTCTACATGGACACTTACTTCCTCTTTTATCATTTGGGAGGCTATATCAGAAGTGGGCTTTGGGGAAGTGGTAGGGACAAATAATTATATGAGGGAATTGAAATACAGATGAAGTCTTTCCCAGAAAACATTTTCCCCTGTTAGAATCCTCCCAAACTAGATTGGGGAAACATGCTTAAGAACATCTGATTTAACTCTCTGTTGTTACTTGATTCATCACATTTGGTATTTCTCCTTTTAGTTGCTAAAGAATTGTCCAGTTGATTGTCATTTCCCTATTCAAAATATCTATTTAAAGAAAAGAATATAAAAGCAAAACTCCAATATTATTTCTAAAATAGCATCTAAAATAGCTACCTCTATCAGATGCATACAGGAATGAGATAAATATTTGACTGATATTGTACCAAAGTATATACACTTATTAATGCCTTCTACACTTGTCCATATACACTGCCTAGTTCATTTCTTCAACTGCAAGTTATTAAAACAACTTACCATAGTATGTAGCCCTAATAATGTTATCTTATGTGGGATTGAGCCACTACAGGATTATGGCAGTTTTAGATACCAGTGGCTTACAAGTAGATGGTTAACTTCATAGGCAAATTGTTAATCTGTAGATTTATTAGATTTTTATCTTCTGCTGAACCCAAAACAGCTGGTTCTTAGGTGATTTTCTATACATGCTAGAATTAGAGCAGCTTAATTTTGGACTGGAAAGGATACTGTATCCATAGTTACCAATGTTTTCAGACACCTCCCTTGATAGCTTCCTGCCACCTTCCTTTAATATATTTTTTAATTAAAAAAATTAAAGGAGAAGCCAGTTTGCTTGCAAAGTGTTTGTTTTTAACATCTTTATAGGCATTTTTGGAAAAAGTGTGTGATTGTAGTGTGTTGCTTTGTGTTGTCCCTAAATGCAAAAGGAGAAGGCAGTATATTTGGAAGAGGGGAGATAAGTTTGGGTGATTGACAACAAGCCTCTTTAGTTTACCTTCTGGTAAGTAGATATATTTTGACTGGATATACAAATATCCATTTTGGGATTAATAAGTGTTCCTGCAACGACTGCCATTTTATACAAGTGCCATGAATGTACTCTAAAATTTGGAAATGTCCTCCCTGGCCCTAAGACATGGCCTCCCACAAACTAGAGATTCTACCATCTTTACTTGTTGCTTTAGCAATAAGGTATATTTTGATTGATGTCTATTAACTACTGTGCACATTAATACAGCTTATTCTGAATTTTATGCTACTCTACTGAAGTGTTTCGTTTTTGTTTTGGTCTGTACTACGCAGTTTCTTAATAGGCACTATTTGCCTGAAGGAGACTGTCCTGTCAAGCCTGAAGGAACTAAACACTGGGAAATAGAACATGCTACAAAAAGCGATCCCCCGAAATCCTGGGAAATGCTGGTTGATGTTGAAGAAGAGGAACGGAAAAGGCAAAATCCAGAATCCATGAAATCGTTGGAATCTGTAAACCAGGAAGGGAAGAAGAAGGTGGAACTTTCACGTCCTTGGGAATTGCCTCTTCAAGAAGTTGATGGTCATAAGCAGGATGTTCCGAAGCCTTGGGTGGCCCCAGTTAGAGGAGAAGAGCAGGCCTCTTCCAAATCCTGGGTAACAAAAGAGAAAGAACAGGAGGAACCAAAGCAAGAAGGCCCCAAGCCTTGGGTAACTAAAACTAAAGGAGGATTGGAACAAAACCAGGAAAAGCCAAAAATTTGGGTGTCTCAAACTAATATGGAAACGTTGAAAAAACCAGAACCCGTGAAGCCTTGGGATGCACATGTCGGAGACGAGATGGAAGAAAAGAAACAGCAACCTGAAAAGCCATGGGTGGGGCACATAGGAGAAGAGGCTGAGCAAAAATCCCAGCCTCCAAAAGTTTGGGAAACATCTGAGAGATCACAGCAAGTGGTCCAGCAGCCATTGCAGAATCCTCCTAAGATCTGGGGAGTTGGGAATCTTGTACCAAAGGATCAGACTGAGCTGAAGAAGCTTGACGGGGAACTGAAAGAAGTGAGTTGGTATAAAGCAATAGCATCCAAATTAACGTGCTTTTCTCACATTATTTTGCTTACTGAAAAGTAATTGCTTCTACACCTATTATTCATTGCTATTGAGCACTGATCAATGTACTATTGGTAATTCAATGGTTTTTCTATGTAGATTCTAGGGGCTGAAGAGAAGGAACATTGACAGTTCATACTATGTTAATCTTCCAATGCCCCTGATAATGTAGCTGGCTTGAATACTATTTTTGCTTTAAATGTAACAGCAAAATAATGGTCTGATTTTGGCAAAGCAGAAAACTTCAATTTTATGTTGCATGCCTAAACTCTATGCTAGTCCACTGCCCTCTTTCTTCCTGATGCACAGTGGAAATTGGGACCTTTAGCTTCTTTTTCATTTACCATCTGAACTTCGAGAATTGCAGTTTCTTATTTAAAAAATAGACGGGCATTTATGTCTAAAAGTTGTAACAGCATCTTTTGATTCACATGGGAGCTTCATAACAAATATGTATAGGAGATGAAATTGTAGCTTTCTTTATGTTGGAACTTTCAATATATTATTGATAGCCATAAGTATTGAGATGATTATGTAAGTAGGGTTATGTCAACTCGTAAAGCATTCCTGGCCTGCTCTCAAGTTGCCATAGGCAGGAGGGGGGAAAACTGATGTAACAGCCACAACCAGAAGCACATTCCATGCATACCTTTCTCAAGGCTGTATCCCAGGTTACCGGAACCAGCCAGAGAGGTGTGATCTCTACAGCCCTCCGTTGGAGAATGTGATTTATGACACACCCTGGGAGGAGGGGACAAACGGTAATAGTTGGGCCGTAAATTACGTGGGGCAGAGCTGACTTCACTTGGGTACGTGCTGACATGTTGCTCCTAATAAATAACTGGATTTCTTTTGAAACTTGGCTTGAGGCTCATAGGTTAATTAGGGTTCATTAGGGCATCCGTTGGAACCTTGACAGGTTATGTAAGTAGGGTGAAACCACACAATTTCTAATTGATTACATTTGCTAAAGAATAATTGGTTTCGAATTACAAAGCAAATCTTTGTGTACTTAGACATACACTTGGGACAAAGCAGATAATTTCTTAGAGGGCTTTCAATCTTATATGAGAGAAAAGAAATATTGAACACTTCTTTCCTCCTCTATTATTAGATTTGGCCAATAGTAATATTTTAATTCAGTTTTAATTGATTTCACCCAAAAAGATACATCTCACTAAAAACATAATTTCACTATTGCATCTTTTTTTTTAAAAAAAAAGCTGAGGGTTTATAAACAATGGTTATTTCATTGATAACATTGCCATATAAAAGCTTAGTTCCAGTGAAACTAAGAACTTTAAGAACAATATTATTTAGATGTTAAAAACAATAAATATAAAAGATAGGAGATCAAAACAGAGGAAGCACGTAGAGCAGGGGTGTCGAGGCCGGATCTGGCCCTTGGGGTACTTAGATCTGGCCCGCAATGCTGCCCTGTAAACAGCAAAGGACCAGCCCGTTTTCACTGGCAGAGAGTTACAGGAGGCCATGGCAGCCGAAAACAGAGCCCCCGACAAAAGTGTTGTCGAGCTGGCCATGCCCACCCTGGCCACGCCCACCCCAGCCCACAGAGGTCAAACACATCCCTGATGCAGCCCTCAATGAAATCAAGTTTGACACCCCTGACGTAGAGCCTTGTGCTTGGGGTAATCTTGTAAATTGGCAGGAGTCAGGATGCTCATAGGGAATGTAGGTCTGATGCCTGTTATTAGTTCTGCCTTCCCCTCCATTTCCTGCTTTCCGATGGTCAAACCTTGAGCAGCTCTGGACTCCAGCTGGTATTTCTGAATGCCAGATCGGCCTGATAAAGCTCGCCCATCTGGGATATTTAAACCAGGATGAAAAGGACAATCTGGCATGCATTATTGAAAGTTGCTTTTGGCACGTTATTTGTATCTTGCTCTTATCCTGGGGTCAAGACGAATAAGAGGTCCCATTTGATGGATTATAGAGTATTTCTGTTCTAATTGCCATTTAGTGTTTGAGTATGTTTTAATGAGACAAGTGGTTGATTATGGTTTTTTTCTTCTTTTGGACATTGCCCAAAGGCACATGCTCTGAGTTAGGCAGCCATATAAATGTTTTAGTTAATAATAATTTAAAGTATTTATAAAGCGGGGAAAATATAGATAACTTGTTTGTTCCTCATTCTTACTGAATATTTTAAAATACAGTAAGCTGATTTTATGTCTGTTGATATGCATTGAAATTAGAACGTGGTCAAATCTTTTTGCATGCTTTTTAATTTAGAAATGAGAATCAAAGCTTGAATCAGATGTGAAAAAAATAGGTACAGTAAAAATATATGGTGATGGAGTTTGTAAAAGTAAACTAATTTTGCATATGGTGTCCATAACATTGTTTTCTTTGTGCATTTGCATGGAAATCGTTGGACTAGAAATAGAAATAAAATGATGTCTGGGCATCCTATGTAAAAACAAAATTATTGAGGTTCACAGAACAACAATACAAGCATTTGACATACATCAGTTTTTAGCAGAAGGAAATCTTGGCTTTCAAAACTTGTTGCCGAATTGGGTTCTAATAGATTTTATTTTGGCTTCCATAGGGTGGAAAAACAGGTGGAGTAACTGACAACGGCATTGATGCTTCAAAGAAAAAAGGGAGCTTTCAGTCAATTGGAGAATCATGTAAATTACCCAGGAATATCCAAAACATCATGCAGGTGTGCTAGTCAGATTATTACAATATTTTGGAGTATTTAAAATAGTTCTATGAGTAGATGTTATATTTCTGCCTAAAATACAGTGTTCTGCTTTAGCCTTTTTAAGAAAGTAACCAGTGTCATAGAGAGGGAACTACCTCTACTGGGATACTCGCCCCCATTGGATCCCAAAAATAACTGGCAGAACCATGTCTTTAGGGTCTTATGGAAGGCCAGGAGGGTCAGTGCCTTTAAATGATGACATATTCCAGGTTCAAATTGTTGACTAGGTAAAAATTGTTGCATAAAAATCAACTTACTGCCTTCGAAACAGCTTTATATTACCATGTTTCCCTGAATATAAGACAGGGTCTTATTTTCTTTTGACCTCCAAAATAAGCGCTTGGCCTTATTTTCGGGGAGGTCTTATTATTTTTGAGGTGCAGGAGGTGGCGAGCGTGGTCGCCTCATGGCTGCTGCTGTGTTTTGGGGAGAGCTTATTTTCAGGGGATGGCTTATTTTAGCGCATGGACTCAAAAGTCTGATTGGTCTTAATATCTGGGGAGGTCTTATTTTCAGGGAAACAGGGTAGATGGCAGCTAGGTAAAATGACTGGATCCCAGGTGACATTTTTTTAAGGGTGACTCAAGGATGCTTTGCAACCTTTTACATATTTATCTGGGTCCCTTTGTGGATTGATATCCCTGTCTTGGGATGCTACCTCACTTAGATCACAAATACGACAAAATGGTCTTGTAATTCTAAATCTTTAATTGCCACAAACATTCCTTCTTTAGATATTACTGTCTGACTGATTGTTGTGATATACTGTAGCTTATGTGAATGGATCTTAAAGCTAGGGACAGAATTTTCATAAATTCCAGAAGTGAGCACTGGAGATAGATTTCAAGTGACATCTCAACAGAGACTTGATAGAGTAGTATGAGAAATAATCCCTACAGACATGATTTATAGACAGTTTCCTCTGGTCTTGTGGGGTTGCAGAAAACTATATTATATCTGAGAAGCAAAACTCATGACTTTGAATATGTAATGGTTTCTTAACTGTATATCCATTCACTTTTACAATTTTCCTCGCTCAAATAAATTTAGCCCTGGTGCTTTTTGTAATGAAGGGTTATTCAGGCTCAGTAGGAAAAATGATGCCAGACCATCATTGTCAAAATTGGTTACTATGTTGTTACTGAATTCATTTTCACATGTACCTATATTCCAGCATTTCTATATAGATAAATTCAGTTCCAAATAAAACTGGAAAGGTCCATTGTTGCATTTCATTGTGGATAAAATAGAAACTAATGTAACATTTTACATTTCTGTAGGAAAAAACACTTTGTTGACAAATCAAGTTCTATTTATTTACAGTAATTGTTTTCTTTAGTTGGATATTTAATCTGCCTCTCCCCAAGAGATTTAACTTGAATATAAATGAATACAACAATTTAGTAAACAATACAGATTCAAAAAGACCTTCTTCTAGTAGCTACATTTTTCATGAGACTCTAAACTCAATAATCTAGTCCAGGGGTCTGCAACCTGTGGCTCCAGAGCCGCATGCGGCTCTTTGGGCCCTCTGCTGTGGCTCCCTGGAGGGAGGGAGAGAGAGAGATGTCAAAAGGATTTTGTGGTTCCCGCTGTTTTTTAACAACCGGTTTTTAACAGCATTAATGACTGGCTGGATGGGCATGGCTAGGGGGGGTTTCATGCAACTGGTGGAAGTAAGTGACATCGAGTTGGCCACACCCATCCAGATATTGTGGCTCCCGGTGTTTTCTTTTCTGTGGGAAACAGGTCCAAATGGCTCTTATTTAGTGTTTAAAATTGCAGACCCCTGATCTAGTCTCTCTTTCAACAGTCTGCTCTCTCCTTCAGTTCTTTTTTCTCATCATCCCTCCTGTCATTGCTCTAAAAATTGTTTCTCCAAATTTTTTTTCTTATATCTCCTTACCTTAATCCTCTGTTTTTGCTTTGGTAATCTGTATTTATTTGCTGGGTCACTTATTCAATCAATTGGTATGGCTGCACAATGTGATTCTGTGTAATTAATATCATGTAAAAATAAATAATAAGCAGATTGGGTGCAATTCAGAAACATCTAGAGCATCATTTGAATACTGTTGGCATTGATAAAATTACTAACCATCAATTGAAAAGGCAGCTATATTCAGAAAAAACTTAAATCCTATTAGAATACCTTGAATACCATCAAACATCCAAAACTGTTCCACAACAAATTATCCTTGGAAAGGATTTGATAGGTGGAGAAAAATGCCAAACCTAATCTGAACATCTGGTTGACTCTGCAATGAACCTTAATAATAATAGAACTAAAAGCATAGCACATAAATCAATAACCCTAAGGCAAGCTTACCTGGAACCTGGCCTATTTCCTTTAGTCTAGACCCCTTGGTGGCACCAATCTGCTTTAAGCCTCGTCGGGTGCCATTTGCACTGAAACCTAAGGTTGAACACAGAAATTGATAAACCTTTGCGGCAGGGCATATTACAGCCCATCGACCACTCTAAGTGGGAGACACCGATAGTGACCCCTGTCAAATCGGACGGATCTGTCAAAATCTGCCCTAACTACAAATGTACCATTAACCATTCAGTCCAATGCCTGAATGATACTAATGATAGTCTTTCCATCCAATGCCACTGTATTTTTTGGGGGAAGGGGAGTTCAGTTTCATCAGATTGTCAATGATTGCATAAGCAATGGTTTCACAGAAAAGTCTCAGATGCTTTGGCCGACAGTAATAGAAGTAATACAATATAGAACATCTTTGATAGCAGAGATGTATTCATTTGTATTGGAAGACCTGAAGGATCAAGAAAATTGCTGCATAGACATTAAGCCATCGGAAATATTAACAAATGACACTTCACTCCAATGGAAATACTTATTTACTTTCCTATATTTTGAATCACAGACCCAAATGTACAGAATAAAATGCAAAATATAATACAAAATGCATTGGAGCACACATAGTAAAAAGGTCTGTCATCATGCTTAGTCTAAGTTGCTGTCAACAGCATATGAATTCTACAGGCTACAAACTTTGTGACAGCAAGAGTTATCATGGGATCTTAATCTGCCACAAGAAGCTGTATGTAGGATTTCTCTATCCATTCTGCGAATGGGCTAAAAAGAGGTATTATGGCTCTGTAAAAATTACAGTACAGTAGAGTGTGACCCTGTGATTCAATATTCCCATCTTTAAAACAACCAATATTTCATTTATATCTGGCCATCTGCTGAAACATGCCTTGAGATATTAGACATAGTTAATGGTATACAGAACCTAGAATACTATACAGTCATGCCTTCAAGACCTTTTTGGGAAGTCAAAAGGGTGCTGATCTCATCTTGGGGAGCATGATGTTCCAGCGGGCAGGAGACATGACAGAAAAGGTTCTTCTGCATCCCACCAGATAAAATTCCTTTGCTGGTGGGATCCAAAACTTGCTTCTTATGATGTTGGTGTGGTGGGCTAGTCCCACTGTGGTAAACTGGCTTTTCAGATAGCCTGGAACCATGCCATGCAAGGCTTTAAATGTGATAATTAACACCTTGAATTGGACCCAGATGCAAACCACCAGGAGTGAAGTTTACAATGAAGCCCACCTTATGGGCACCAAGAACTGCCTGTGCAGCTATGTTCTGCACCAACTGAAGCTTCAGGATATTCTTCAAGTGTAGCCCCAAGTAGAATCATCGTCATAATCATTCTAGCATTTTTTTCTGCAGGTGCAGGGTCCATTTTTTGGATTATGGCAGTGAGGTCTGTTCCTCCTAGTGGTGCTGCTGAATACTGCCCATCTGTTTGGGTGGTGCTGAGGTGAAAACAGTCCAAATCAACATCAGGCTCTGGTGACAAGTCAGTTTGTCAGTTTTTGTTTTTGCTGCAATCAATGGCCACATACTTAGCCCCATGTAGAGTGCATTACGGTATTCCAAGAATAAGATGACCAGGGCTTGAGTGACTGAATACAGGGACTTCTCCTCATTTAAGATATGCTTTTTAATAGTCCACTATACAGAGGTATCCACCGAAGAATAAGGGAGGAAACAAACAATGCAACTGTTTTATATACATGTTGTGGTACAAACAGAGCAGAGCTTGTGTTGTAAAGGTGCAACACTCGTTGATCATTTTAATGAAACGTTAGATCCTGCAGATGCTTTATCCTGTAAGAAGTCTGAAAAATCTCTCTAAGGCACTTCATATGGAAATAATAGAATGCTCACCTTGTCCTGGGCTTTTGTTAGCAATGATAAGTGTATAAACACAATATCATAAAACCATAATGGTATGTTGGCAGTTCAGGAATATTAGGTTGGTAGCAAATTAATACTAGCACAAGCATTTGGGACCTGAATGCCATAAGAGTCTGCTTTTGCCAAAGAACCTTGCATATTCTTTGCATTATTCAGGAGCAACGGCTCTGGTTTGATCTAATGTGGCTTGAAACAGCGGGACAGCAATCACCTCAGCTTTCTTGAATGTATTGCTTGCACTTAAGACCTGTTCATCTATTACACAAGGATATCATTTCTGCTTGCTGTAGCTTAAGATACAACAAAAAGTTGTTCTAAAGGAGACCTCAGGAAGTGCCTACATTATTCCTGGTGGTCTTTGGAGAAACATAAAGGAAATGCCATTATTATCTATTTCATCCATGTATCACCCTTATATAGATTAGATAGCAGACATGAGAAAGCATCAGTTCTTCATTTGGATTGCTAATGGGCTGAACCTCATAATCCCAGCAATATTTTTTCCTCCCTCCCCTGACCATCCCTCTGCAATCAAACCAGAAAACTAGATGCTTGCACATAAAGTATTGTCTATTCTTTTTTGCAGCCTGCTTTTTCCCATCTCAGAAGGTGCAATCTTTTGGAACTGACCTGTGAAACTCATGCAAATGCTGAGTTACAAGGGAACAAGGAAAAAAATAAATAATAATAATAATAATAATAAAAGGGGTTGCTTTCTTTCTTCTTTTTCTTTCAGCTCTCTTCCAATGCATTCACTCTTGGAGAGCCTTTTTATTAGAGCAAGGAGTAGTTGGAAGAATGATTTTTTAAATAGAGGTCACTATTTCTACCATAACAAATATAAAACGAAGATAAGTGTCTGTTCTTTCTCAATGCCAAACCAGAAGTGGCCATGGAAGCAGAGAGCCATGGGAATGGATGGAAGAGGGCAGTACTGCAGTGGGCCAAATGGAATCCTTCCATTCAGGTCACCAATTCCCTCATGTTCTTGTTCCATGCAAATCAAAAAGCAAATTATTGTTTGGCTGTTCTGTTTGATCTGGCTTCCGCCTGTTTCAGGTGCCTGATAGCACCAAGCTGAAGGCTCTACTATGATGCTCCATAAATGATCAGCAGGCCATCAGGACAAGAGGTGATGGTTTTCTGGGTGCATCTTAGGAATCAAGCATTCACATGCATTCACACAATGCATACATCTTTTAGTACATCTGGTTCCCATCTGGCTTTTATGGAATTCAGCTTTAGAGAATACTCAGACTCATACAACCAAAAGTCTGGCACATGATAGGAATTTCAAGGTTGAATCCATCTCATTTGTTTTACTTTCAAGAGCAACATCATTTAACCTACCCACCCCCCATTAAATGTCAAATATTGTATAGTAAGAGAGCCAGTCTGCTTTAGTGGTTAAGGCATTGGGCTAGAAACTGAATGTGATTTCTAGTCCCTCTGTCATCACAAAGCCAGCTGGGTGACCTTGACAGCCTAAATCTATGAAGAAAAGGATCATTTAGAAGCCAGATAGAAACAAAAGTATAAAGTATATATTATAATCCTGTCACCACTTCAGAACCTTAAGTGTGTATGGCTGATTTAATGCTGGAGTTGTAGATTTATGCTAAAGTATGCTGGAATGAGCATTACGTATGCCTTCCTAAGCGGTTTTTGTTTTGTGTTGTAAGGCAAAATTAGCCCCCAGAACAGTCCCATTATTTATTTTGCCTTCTTTGTCCATTCTTTGAAACAGGTAATGAGAAGACGATTTGCCTTTAAAAAGACATGTGAAGATAGGTAGCAATTTTCTGGGTTTATAATAAACTGCCTACCTGCAGATGTTAAAGAACAGAAAAAATGCATTAAAAACTTGCTTATCATCAGTTTCTGAACAGTATCTTACATTTGAAGGGTTTTTTAAAGTGCATCAACTCCGTACCATTTGAGTTTTGGAAATGTTTGTGAGATTTCATACTTCACACTCTCAGCTTTCATACTTTGGAGATCAACAGCCAGAGATTTTCTTTGGCTCACCACAAATACTACACTTTGAAAAAGAAAACACATGCATATTAATGGAACTTGGGATGTTCAAAAACCTTCTTTTCCGACAAGGACAACATCAGGGCTCATTATTGTTGGGCAAGATCAATTCTCTCATGAGGCACAGTGAGATGATTGCCTTAGGCAGTGGATACTAGGGGACAGCAGGCTTCTATCTTTTTTTCTCTTGAATTCCCCAGATGTCTCAGTTGGAAGAGAGCTCTGAATGCCACAGAACCTCTAATTTAGGTTGCTTACTCACTGGAAATCATAATCCCATTGTCAAAAGAAGTAAGGTTCAAATATAACATTAGACCTATCAGTTTCAATATACTTTAGGCTTTGGGGAAGTGACAGCATCCTGTCATTCATTTGGGCAGCAGTATTGGTGGACGATCCTATTGATAGGCTCTTGCTGAGAATCATAATTAGCAGTCCCTCCTGACTAATTTCCATAATTCCATTCCATTCTTATCTATCTATCTATCTATCTATCTATCTATCTATCTATCTATCTATCTATCTATCTATCTATCTATCTATCTATCTGCCTTGTTTAAATCTCTAAGGCTGTCAACAGGGAGATAAAGTAATAGCTTCACTTAGCTTGCCAAATTGCTCTAAATTATAGTGCAGAGTAATCTAGACCCACATAAAGCATCCACTGCAACAACTATGAGAAGGGAAGTAATGTTCTGAGAATATCTGGCCCAACCTGTTGCCCAAAATCCTGTCCAATCTGTGTGAGTGAAAATGTTAGAAAAATCCATAAGGAGATGTATTTCCATCTTACTGTCTTTCTTAGATTTCCCAACTACGATTTTCAGGCTTAAGAAATCTGATTTTTTTCTATACAAATTACTGTTCTATTACTTTTAATTGATTTTCTTTGTCTATTTGTAAACTTCCAGTTAGGATAATGAGCTTCCTCTTGTTTTTCCTACCTAGAAGAAAATTGGATAGAATTGGACAAAAAGTAGATTTGGAATAAATATCCACCTTAGTGAAAATGCAGGATTAGGTTTTGAAATCTGAAATGGACCAAATAAAAGAAGTGACATAGAAGTGATTTAGAAAGCAGGACTTACCAGCATCTTTAACAATCATCAACCTTTTGTGCAAAAATTATCTTTTAAATATTCTGACAAAATCTTTAATATAAGACCCACCCAAAAATATATGAAAGCGTTGAAATTACACATTTATTAACAAAAACAGAAATTTGTTAGGGTTCAGCCCAATTCCCTTCAGGATCTGAAGCCCTTGTGCTGAAGTAAAACTTATTATTCTGTTTCTGTTGTTTGGTTGACTGTATGATGACTTGTTATTTCCCACACAGAGAAAAAAATAACAGGTTCGTGTTACCGTGATTACTATAAAACAGGTGATCTTATATAGTATTTTTTATTATTGATGCTTTGTAAAACACCACTTTACATCTACGGTTCTCCAACTGTGCATCACAGCATCACAGAGCACCACAACATATTCATGGAGGCTCCACAGGATATTTTTCTACTAAATAAATGGAACTGTGTTGCAACACCCTCTTTGGGAATGCTAGAGGTACCATAAAAACATTACTGAGACATTAAGCAGGCCATGAACTGGGAAAGTTTGGGGAACCGTTTTAGACTCTTAGGCCAAGAGTTAAGCCACATTAGTGTTGAAAATATCATTTGCATGATCCAATCTGGATCGGACAGTGGACCAGAGATTTTGTCTTCTGAGCTTTTGGACTCATGCTGGAGTCCATCCTCAGGGAAAGTCTCTGTTTGTTTTGGGCTTTTCTGTGTGTGGTAGACAACTCAGAGCACATAGAGGAGTTCCCTGAGGATGGGCTCCAGAATAAGTCCGAAAGCTTGGAAGAAACTCATTCTAGTGACCGACCCAGATTTAATCCTGCAGCATTATCCTGGGATATATACATATTCATGTTCATTTGTAAAATATAGTTTGTTGATAAGTGCAACAAGTAGTATTTTCATCTGCTCATATTTAATGGCAACCTATATGTTGGAACGGCACTGTCACTGATTATGGACCAGTGTTTGGGCAACAAATTCTTGCTCCAAACATAGACCATAGCCTTGAGACAAACCAGACATTTTCTGGAATGAAGGGCCAAAGGAAATATGTTCTTATGGACAAAATGCCATGTTCATTGTCAATTTGAATTGAAATTAGGATATAGTAAGGAGCAATGTGTTCTATAGGAAACATGCTCTATTACAGCTGTCCTAAAAGGTTCTTGGAAGCTTCTTTGCTTCAGAATGCAGAGGTACATGCACTACTGGATACAGCATGGTACAATGAAATACCATTGCTATGTTACCTTCACATAGGCCTCTAGATGCTATTGAAGGTGATGGTTGTCATCTATAAAGCCCTACATGGTATCGGGACCAGTTACCTGTAGGATTTCTTGTTCCTGAATATTTCTGCCTTTCCCACTACATCTGGCAGAATGGGTATACACGAGGTCCCCTTGATGAAACAATGTCATCTGGAAATTCCTAGGATGTGTGTTTTCTCCTTGATTCTTATGGAACAGCCTTTCATGGAGGTTCAGATGCCTCTGACCCTGTTGGTCTTTCATAATATAGCAATACCATTTAGCGATAGCATTTAGGCTTATGTACTATCCCATAGGGCTTTACAGTACTCTCTAGGTGGTTTACAATGTAGAAGTATTATTTGCATAATGCCTCCAACATTCTAGGTCCTCATTTTACTGACCTTGGAAGGATGGAGGCTGAGTCAAACTTGAGCCCTGTCAGGATTGAACACCAGGCAGAGTTTTAGCTGCAATACCTCACTTTACCCACTTCACCACCAGGACTGAAGATCATGAAGATTATGAATATGTAGTTTTCCTCCCAAGCAGTGAAACCAATAAGTTAATGGTTCTTTTATGTTGTGATTAGATTTTTTACGGTGACTGATCTGTGTGCTTCTATTATGCTCCTGATATCATATTTCTATTATTTTCTTATTAAGTGTTTTTAAGCAATGGGAAAGAAGAAGGAAGAAAAATATACACACAAATAGGCACAAAAGAAAAAGAAAAAAATAAGCACAAAATGAGTAAACAGAGAACTTGCAAGGCTAATAAAATTAAGGTCAAACGTTCAGTATTTATTAATTTTAAGTAACTGAATATATTAGATTGCTTTAAAAACTGAAAACATATTTAAAATCCAAGTAGCATATGGATATCAATAGTTAACATAGTATAAATTTACAACTTGTGATTAAGAAATAAAGTAATTTGTTTCCAAGCAATTAAATACTTTATGTTAAGAGAAATCCAAATTTTGGATATGGTACAAATCCATATATATATATAAATCCGAAAAATGTTTCCAAGTTGAATTAAATTGTTTGTCAGCTTTATTTTTGAAATAATGAAGTTATTTTGGACATCTAGGCATGCTCCCAAAGCTTAATTACCCATTCTTTTGCAAAATAAACTATGTACATTTTCCAGTTGCAAATGTATAATATTTTTACAGCAATTACTAATTCATATACTGTAGCTTTGTGTAACTGTAAAGCTTTAGTAATAATTAATAAAAATGTTTTGATAATATTTAATAAAATGTTTAAATATATATTATTATATATTTAATAAACATATTTATATTTCATAAAAATGTTTACACTATGTTGTCATGCTATGTTTAAAAAATGACCAAGTTAGTAGGAAATTATTGGTTAAAGAATGAAAGAATACACAACCATATTCATGGTTTTCTGTGTCAAAGGTCACTATTATTGCCTCCATTTTGCAGATTTGGGAGAAGGAGAATTGAAAGATAATAATTTGCCTAGGGCTACCAGATTCATTCATGGTGAATGTGATCATTCTTCCCCTCCTTCTCCTTTTATTCCATCAGGATTTTCTGGTTCAGAAGTCAGCCTCTGGCCACAATAGTATACTAGCTTTCTGTAAGCTACTCCAGGATGAGAGTCCATCTCCATTTTTATACGGGTCTTCAGCAATTAATGAGAAGCTACTAGAATAAGAAAAATGCAACATCTTTTATCTCAGTTATCTCAAATAAGTGTTTAGTAAAAAAAATCAAAGGTTTATTATTTATGATAGGATGATATAGGACAATATTTGTAGCTCAGGATGGAAATGAGGGATCCTTGTACTCTCTGAGCTTGGTTGTTTTCATGCAGATGTTTCATTACCTAAACAGAGGACTAGAAAAAACCTGATGTAGTTCTCATCTTCAAAAAAGCAGGAAAATAGATCCAGGAAACTACAGACCTATCATCCTGACCTCAATACCAGGGAAGATTCTGGAAAAGATAATCAAGCAATGAATCAGCGAACACCTAGAAGCAAACAAAGTAATAACCAAAAGCCAACATGGGTTTGTCAAAAACAGATCATGCCAG
>JANHFT010006156.1:29349-51017 GCA_032467955.1 Pseudoxenodon macrops | reverse complement strand
TTCTTGTTTTTGTCCCCAAAAACTAGGTGCGTCTTATACTTCGGTGCGTCTTATACTCCGAAAAATACGGTATATTCCTGAGCCTGCAAGCACCTATGCAAGCAAGAATCTATGTGGTTCCACTAGGGGGCTGCCAATGACAGAGCAAGATGCCATTGTTGGATCTGAAATACTGTTATACTGTCTTTGGATACAGATACCGAACTGGTGGGTTGTGAATCGTTTTGCTGCCAGTTCGCTCAGGGTCGCTCAGGGTCTGCAAAGCATGCAAGCATGCGCACAGCAATAAAAAAATAGCTTCTGCACATGTGCAGAAGCAAAACATTAGCTTTTGTGTATGAGCAGAAGCAAAATACAAAATGCCCACAGAGACACTGAAGGAACCGGCTCTGTGACGTCATCGCCAAGTTACTATCGGTTCTAAAGAACTGGTTAGAGCCAGTAGGAACCCACCTCTGATACCGAACATTACAAAGGTATATACGGTATGTAGGAAATGTAGTTTCCTAAATCTTGTGACATGAAAATCTAATACCCTTGAACTTAAGTCATTTATTATAAAACATCTTTGAAAAGAGTTGTCATTCTAAGAATTGTGGTTATATTCATTTGCTGACTCAGAGAAACATCTATCGGGGGGACCTCTCTGGTGTCAGCATATCTTCATTTAAAGAATAGCCTTTTTTTGCTCTCGTACCTGTCTTTGAGAGCATCGTCTCCTGTCCTTTGGACATTTGTCCAAACTCTTCTGGGTATTTGCAAAGCACTAATCCTGGCTTTGCTATTGAGCCTGGATCCTGACACAGCTTGGGTGAATCTGCTAAATGGCTTGTGTGAGCCATTGTATGAATGAATGTTCTCAGCTGCTTTTTTTTAATTTATTTTTTACTATTTTTAATTCTGGTTTGGTATTGCTTTTTCTTCTGTTTTAATTGTAAGCCACCTAGAGTCATGTATATAAGACAGATGGCTTATACACACACATACATACATACATACATACATACATACATACATACATACATACATACATACATAAGGTCTCATCTCCCTTACAGAAGTAGCCTAATAACAATTTGCTTTATTTTTTAATATTTCAATCTGGAAATTTATGTAACCAGGAGAATAATTTTAAATGTTGCGCTTTTCTTCCTTTGGTGTGATGTTATTTGGAATTTTATCGGATGCATAGCTAATCTCTTTATTCATATTATGAAATAATAAAGTCTAAGATAAACATTTTCCTGTAGTTTTAGGAAGCAAATTTTATCAGATATCTGTCAAATTAATCTCGGATTGCTTTCAAGTTACCATTAAAAAGCTGTGGATGCTTTTGTTGTTATAAGTGTGATTTTTGTTTTGAACCTAGGAAGCCGATTCCTTAACCACAGGAGCCGGAATCCCAGTGGGAGACAAGCTGAATGTTCTGACTGTTGGTCCAAGAGGCCCACTCCTGGTTCAGGATGTGGTTTTCACTGACGAGATGGCACACTTTGACCGAGAAAGGATTCCTGAGAGAGTTGTCCATGCCAAGGGATCTGGTTAGTTTTGGAATTTGCATTGTGTTTTTCTTTTTAACCTTGTTAATGGGGTAATGTTACAGTGTCCCTTACAAAACAGCGGTTCCCAACCTTCCCACCTTGGTGGCACAGTGGGGGGGGGGACATGTGAGTGGTAGGCGTATGCGCGTGTGCAAAGCTTCATTGGTGTGAAGAATGGGTATGAACGCCCTCTACTTGCACAAATGTAGCTTTGCATGTGAGTAGAGAGCGCTTGTGCTCACACATAAAGCTCCACTTTTGTGAGAGTGGGCACTTGCGATTATGCACAAAGCTCCACTTGCGTGAGTGGAGGGTGCTTGAGCTCACACGTGAGTGGAGAATACATGTGCATGGAGCTCTATTTGTGCACGAGCACAAGCACTCTCCACTCCAGTTCCCTCCGCTTGACGAGTGGAGTTTTGCACGCAAGTACAAGGGACTACTGCTCATGCAAGAGGAGATTCATGCAAGAGGAGATTTGTGCATGCATGCTTGCCCATCACTCACATGACCCTATTTCAAACAGGCCACGCCCCAGGAGTTGGGGACCCCTGCCTTACAGAATGTAGCTACGTTTTTGTGATTGACAAGACTGAAACTGTATCTTGTATATGTTAATCATTCTATTCAGGAATCTATTTTTATTCTGTGATTGCGATACAATATTCTGACGGGTAACCAATGATAGATAGTCTTTATAGCAACATAGATTTCTGCTACTGATTTTCTTCATTAGGAATAATCTATCCACTTGTGGGACATTTGAAGTTATGTTTTGTCTTGTTTTTATTTAACTTTGCTGAATTTATTTAGCTAATTGATACAAGTAAATAACATTTTTTTTCTTTAAAAAAACTGCAGCTTTAAAATTGTGCTTATCGGTAATTACTCTTTTGCATAGCTCTTAGATTTGTAAACAGAAGTAACCAGAAAATATTAGAATCAGATTAACATTCTTTTAAGATTTGAGAAGGAGTTCTTTTTTATAATTTTTTTCAATTTGTTCTATAATAGTGCATTCTTTTCTAAATATACTCTACTAAATCCTTGCTTTATTGTGTTATGTTTACCAAGCACTTATAAAAATAATCTACTTGTCAACTTTTAATTGACTCACATTTTTCTCATAATTTTTAAATGAACATCCAGAAATAAGTATTCTCTAGAGAAAAATTACTTTGCATTTATTACTCCAGAAACACTTTTACGATTCATAGCTCTCATTGAGGTAGCCATAATTTCACTATCATGTTTTAATTTAGCCTTTTTTCTTACATTTAATGCACCTTTTCTATATATAAATCTAATAAAGAATGATAAGCTACATGCAGAAATATTCAGGAAATACCATTACTCAATCTGGAAAGTCCATTTGTGTGTAATGGCTCAGAATCAAATAATTGGTATGCTTGATATAAATGTGAGCCTTGCTTGGCTGCGGCTATTTCAGCTCTCAAAGGTGTTGGGTTTTTGGTAAAGAATGAGCCATCCGGATTGAATGACTTTTTAAGAATAGGGACAAAAAAAGCAGAGTTGTAATGTTAAACTGCTATATAATCGTCAGTCCATATTGCATATGGAGAATAAAAACAGCATTATTTTAAATGTTGGAAAAACTAAAAAGATTGTTGACGATTTCAGAAAAGACAGTCACATACCTCTGAGTATTGATTCACCTGTGAAGGTGGTTAGCAACATCAAGTGTGCAGCTAACAAGTAGGCTGGCTTGGTCATTCAGCAGTGAGACACTGGAGAAGTGGGCACAGCAGCGCCTGCATTTTCTGTGTCACATGAGAAAAGCTCATCTTCCTTCCATTGTCCTTAACACTTTCTGTATAGGGACGATCAAGAGCATCCTGTCATATTGCATTACAGTCTGGTTTGGAAGCATTACTGCTTCGGACAGGAAGGCAGTGCAGAGACTGATGAGGATAGCAGAGAAAGATTATTGGCAGTTCACTTCCATCTATCTATCCAGGACATAGCATATAAACGATTCTTGACCAGGATCCACAGTATTGTCTGGGACACTACATATCCTCTTCCCGACTTGTTGGTATCTGAAGCAGAACATCCAGATTCAGTCACAGTTTCTTTCCATATAGTATCAACCTTGTGAACTCTCAAGCTTCCTCTTTCTGTTATGTATTCAAGATGGACAGTGATGTGTGAGTGTGTATGTATGTATGTATGTATGTCAGTGAGTGTGTGTGTGTGTGTTATGTATATGTACATTTTTGAGAGCAGGCAACAATGTGCTACTGTGTCCACAGTAAAAAATAACAAAGGTTTGTCTGTCTGTCTGTCTGTCTGTCTGTCTATCAGAAGGAAAAATCAATGAACGTTGATCGATTGATTCAATGTATATGTTATTAATTTGCTGTTCAAAGTTGAAGCCTTCCTCTTTGTTAGCAGAATCCTTTGTTGAATCAAATTTAATGTTGAATCCATTAAAAGGAGCTGTTATAGTACCGTGTTTCCCCGAAAATAAGACAGGGTCTTATTTTCTTTTGACCTCCGAAATAAGTGCTTGGCCTTATTTTCAGTGAGGTCTTATTATTTTTGAGGTGCAGGAAGTGACGAGCGTGGTCACCTCATGGCTGCTGCTGTGTTTTAGGGAGGGTTTATTTTAGCGCATGCGCTCAAAAGCATGATTGGTCTTATTATCCGGGGAGGTCATATTTTCAGGGAAACAGGGTAGCCATCAGCATTTAAAAAAAATATAGCATAAAATGTGTATTTATAAGCTGCTGATAATAATGAAAACATTCTCTTATGCTTTATCTACCATAACTGATATTCTTTGCAAATCTATGAACTTTGGAACAATCTTTTTAAATTGTTTTAATTTTTAGGAGCATTTGGCTTTTTTGAAGTGACTCATGATATCACCAAATTCTGCAGAGCAAAGGTATTTGAGCACATAGGCAAAAGAACTCCAATGGCTATTCGATTTTCAACTGTTGGTAAGGATCTTGCAGATTTTCAGTGTTTCTTATTTATCTACTTTATACATTAAAAGGATTTTATTGATTATATCTGCTTATTTATATATCAATTCAATATTTTAATTAATTCAATGGATTTTTATGTGCTGTTTTTAATTGACACTGGGCAGTAAGTCATTTAATAAGTAACTCCTTTAATATGAAATATTGATTCCTTATATTTCCCTAATTTTTAGTAGAATATTAGGATTAATAGCTGTGTAATCTTGAACAGGTTTTATGAATAGCAGAAACATAGGCAAGTTTATCGCTGCATGCATTTGAAAAAGAGTAAGGACATATGGGCAGTCCTTGACTTATGACCACAATTGGTACCAGAAATAATTCAGCACATTATTTAAATTTAAAAGATAATTTTCAAGTACTTTTTCCATTTCTCTAAATCATCTCATCCAAACCTCCTGCTCTCCCCCTGAAATTTAAATTACTGCTGTGCAATTCTGTTTCTGTATTTATCTTTTAAATGTCAACCATGCGGATTATAGATTCCACAGTAAATAAACACATAGACAAAGTTGGTCAAGGCATTAGACTAGGTGCATAGGATTTAATCATTGGAAATTTATTTTTTTATTTTTTATTTAGCTGGAGAATCAGGCTCAGCTGACACAGTGCGTGATCCCCGAGGCTTTGCAATGAAATTCTACGGTGAAGATGGAAATTGGGATCTTGTAGGGAACAACACTCCCATCTTCTTCATTAGAGATGCAATTCTGGTAAATTGGAACAGATGTACTCTTAATCAGGTTTCTGTCAAAGGTCTTGGAGCATATTAAATGTGGCCACTGTTTTGGAATCTATTGGAATCTACCATTATAGTTCCTTCTGGACATCTATAGCCAATAGAGGGTTTCACTTACCTTTGCTACTGGTTCGGAACTGTGAACGTGCATGCACATACTTGTTTCGCTTGTGCATGGCGCTTCTGTGCATGCGCAGATCGTAATGATATCCGGGTGGGTGGGTGGGTGGAGCCTCCCGCTGCCTCTGCTACGAGTTCACACCTACCACTCTGCCTATAGCTGTTTGACGGCATATTGTAAAAGCCTACAGTTTTTTATTGCAGTGGGCAAAAATCGGTCAGTCAATAAATCTTACAAAAAGGGCTGCAGTAATGTGGTCATTGGTGAGACTAAACTAGGATTTCCAGTTTGAGATGGGAAAGAAATCTTAATTTTAGAATGAAACCTAGAAGGTTTGCCTGTTTTCTGTCTTAAAATGGGATAAAAGTGTTTCACAGATTTGTAGCAATAATGGTGATAGGAAGTTCCACAGGTTGCTAGGGAAAGAGATGCAGATTAGGTTCTAATTTGCCTATCTTGAATATGCAAGTTAAAAGAGGGGGGAAATGTATGACGTTACAGGTAGTCCTCGACCTATGACCACAATTGAGCTCAAACTTTATGTTGCTAAGTGAAACAGTTGTTAAGTGAGTTTTGCCCTATTTTGCGACCTTTTTAGTCATAGTTGTTTAGTGAATCACTGCAATTATTAAGTTAGTAACATGCTTGTTAAGTGAATCTGGCTTCCCAATCGATCTTGCTTGTCAGAAGGTTGCAAATATGACCAGGGGACACTGCAACCAACATAAATTTGAGTCAGTTGCCAAGCATCTGAATTTTGATGTTCATTTTAAATGATACATTCACAAGAGTTCTCCTACTAGTATCTGAAAGTGGAAATAAGGAAGTAGAAGCAATGTGCCAGTCTTCATCATTACAGTCTTGATGATTGTATATACAAATTTGATGGGTTTTGTTCATTTTATTTTCATCTTGATAATTTAGAAGTTGGCACAATAAATTCAAACAGATTGTTTATGATTCATAAATGCATATTTTTAAAGCAAGCTCAGAACCTGTTCAGGAAATCTGCAGTAGATTTAAGTTTAATGCATATGTATAACATTTTAATCCTTTCTTTTTGTACTCTGTTAGTTTCCATCTTTTATCCATAGTCAAAAGAGGAATCCACAGACACATCTGAAAGATGCAGACATGGTATGGGACTTCTGGAGTCTTCGCCCTGAGTCTTTGCACCAGGTAAGATTTTACCTCCTTTTAATTACTTTTAGACTGTTTCTTTTAGACCCTCTGTCCTTCATCTTTAGTTCAGAGGAAATGGCAGAGATCAAAGATATAAATTAAATACTTCATTATTGTTAGGCTGCTACATAAAATTACATATCTTATTACAGAAAAAATTGTCAAGAAAAAGGAAAATTGGGTTGAGTTTCTATGGCATTTTATTTTCTTAGATATTTTTTACATAAAAGCCAAAATAGTCAAAGCTGCTCTTAGCCCTTTCTTGTTCCACTCTTGTAAACATGAAGGGAAGCGAAGAAAAACAGGGAAATGCCTAGAATTGCTTGAAATTCATTTGTTTGTATTTGCCAGTAAAATACGGAGCTAGAAATGTGCGTGCAATATGTATAAATGCCATAAATTAAATGGGCAGAACACATTTTTATTTATCTGTTGATACTTTGCAAAAAACAAAAGCAATAAAAATGTTATAACATACAAAAGAGCAGCTAAAAAGATTTTAAAAAAAAATCATGCTAGCCCAGCTTAAGATTTGTTTTGAAAGAGCCATTCAAAAAATTAGATTGTTTTCAAAGTTTGCTTAAATGTAAAAGAAACAATCAGAAGCTGAGAAAAATTTAAACCGGTGCAAAATTTTGTTTTATGGGCAGTAATGTTTGCCCCACATGTTACACTCCTGCTCTCTAAACTGCATCAGTTGCCAGTTTGCTTCAGGGTTCCATTCAAGGTGTTGGTAATGACTTATAAAGCACTTTTGGAGGAATTGGGTTATTTGAAGGATCACTTCCTCCCAACAGTACCAGGTCCAACAGGAGGGGCATGCTCCAGACCCTGTCAGCCAAATAGAATTGTTTTGCTGGGCCCAGGAAGACAGCCTTTTCTGTTGTGGTCCTTGCCACGTGGAACATCGTCCTCCCTCCGCCAATGATTAGATTCATCCCAACCCTGTTGGCCTTTTGCAAGGCTCTGAAAATTGATTTTGTCGAAGGGCATTAAAAGATTTGCAAAGTCTGTGTTACCATTATGTGGCTATGGTTATACTGAAAGAATGTTTAATTATGAGAATTTGTTATCAATGCTCAGCAACATAAGTTCATATCTAAAATACTGAGTTTCACGCAGCCAATTCCAATTCATTTATTTCTGAGCTGGAAAATAAACTTGGGGAGATATTAGTAATACTTTTCTTTGATTAATTCCTGAGTTTTAATTTTAACTCTTTTTTGTATACAGTTCAGAGAAGTTTAAAGAAAGTGTGCTTCAGTTGTAGTTGTATTACTTATTTATTGTGCTGTTCTTTTTCCTACAACAATTTAACAAGGTAATAGTATAAATACAAACGCAATATAAATTCTTCAAATAAATCATCATCATAAAATCAGCAGTGTTATAATAATTACAGAAATTAAAACAATGGTTTGATCAAAGAAAGAAAGCAACAAATACTATTAAAAATACTTTTGTACAAGGGGTTGTTTTTTGAACTGGTTTGTCATTGCCTCCTTCCTAGGGCTGAGAGAGATTGACTGGCCCAAGGTCATCCAGTTGGATTTGTATCTAAAGCAGGTCTAGAACTCATGTTCTCTTGATTTCTAGCCTGGTGACTATCCCACATTGCCTTCTCTATTGTAACTTTTACTTAACAGAATATATGATTGTTTCTTCCCTTAATATGTTACTAACCGACGCAGACACCGTTTTTCCTCTGAATATGCTGAAAGCAAGAAAGGCATTCTCCACAAGGAGCATAATTATTGTTTCTCGAATGAATGTCATTAAATTGCCATATGACATTCTAAATATTGGGGAAGGCTCGATGGGAATATGCATGAAGTATAAAATACAGTTGGAATATATCTTTGTGCAGAAAGAGACAGTTATTCAATGGCCTTGGTGTTCTCATTAAAGATGGCTATGTACATTGTTTTGTCTCATGTAGGTATCATTCCTGTTCAGCGATCGTGGCATCCCAGATGGGCACCGTCACATGAATGGCTATGGGTCACATACTTTTAAGCTAGTCAATGCTTACGGAAATGCAGTGTACTGCAAATTTCATGCAAAGGTAATTATGGTCTACTGTTACCATTTCCTGCTCAATGTTCAGCCATCAAAAGTCTGTCCCTGACTGTGCCTTATGATTCCATGTATCTTTCTTCTTTCAATATTTATTGGCCATGTTTTAATTGCTAGGCAAAGCCATTTGCATTCATATCGGTTTCTATTTCTAAATAATAACAATATTATTTTTAGCAACAGGCTTATTTTTCCCTTTGTATATGGAAATGTTTGCTCCTTCCACTCATAATAATGTCTTTTCTACATGCAATTTCACAATATATCTTTGGACCTAGATTTGTTTCTTGTTTAGCAACTTTATAAACATTCTCTTACAGTAGATTTTTTAAGATGATCTGTTTTAATGCAGATTATTGTTACTGGATTAGGGTTAAGAATAAGATTAACTATTTCTACATTAATAATTATAGATAGCAAGTTACTAATTAGCATTCTGATTGCTTTTCAACATTTTAGACTGATCAAGGAATTAAAAACATTCCTGCCAAAGACGCAGAAAGACTGGCTTCTGAAGATCCAGATTATGGCCTGCGTGATCTTTACAATGCAATTGCTAATGGAAACTTCCCCTCTTGGACTTTCTATATCCAAGTTATGACATTTGAACAAGCTGAGAAGTTTCCATTTAATCCTTTTGATGTAACAAAGGTGAGTATATTTTTGTGACCTTTTCTCCACCATACAGTGTATCTTGCAAGCCCAAAATGAATGTAGTAAAATAAAATATCCCTGTTATATTTTCCAGGTTTGGCCTCACAAAGATTATCCTCTCATTCCTGTGGGAAAAGTTGTCTTAAATCGAAATCCTGTCAATTATTTTGCTGAAGTGGAACAATTGGCCTTTGACCCAAGCAACATGCCTCCAGGAATTGAACCTAGCCCTGATAAAATGTTACAGGTAACCAGAATAGATTTTTTCCTATTCATTTAATTGAGAGACTAGGCAACTCAGTATCTCAATCAGATAACTTTTGCAATAATGAAAATATGTTAACCTCAATCTGTTTGGTATTACAATTTTTTCTTTGTCCCATGCTTTTCAATGTTTTGGTGTGTTGAGTTTTTTTGTTCCCACCTCTGAATTTTAAAACAATGGGTAAAAAGAACAATTCATTATTTACGCCTTGACGTCTGGCAGAGATTGAAACAAGGAAGTTGTTTGGTCAGGATAAGACTCTCGCTCTAGATATATTTCATTAATGAAAAGTGTAGCTAGCACTAGCAATAGCACTTATATGCTGCTCCATAGTGCTTTACAATACACTATGAGCGGTTTACAGAGACAACCTATTGCCCCCAACACTCTGGGTCCTCCTTTTATTGTCTTTGGAAGGATGGAAGGCTTGAGCCTGTCAGGATTGAACTTCAGGCTGTGGGCAGTTAGCTTGCAATACTGCATTCTAAACCACTGCGCTGCCAGGTCTCATACATTTTTTTTTGTTTAATTACATTGTTTCAGTCTCAGAGTCCCTGGGCTTGTCAGGTTATAATGCGTACTTAAAAAAAGAATTGAAGGGGCATTATTGAAAGCATCAAAACCATCCTTCTAATTATGTTGCCTCTTTCTGCTATATTGAAGAGATGCCTTTCATCTGATTCTACAGATTTGCTTCTGGACCATGTTCTTGGGTCCTTTGAAATCAAGATTTCCCCCCCTCATGTAGGGTAGGATAAGCAATAGTCTCTCTTTCAAAAAAAAAAACCCAGTGATGACGTAGGCAGGGCAGAAAGCACTGAAAAGCAGTCTGAATAAAACCTAGGGAAAAGCTGTTTGCTACCTCACTTTTACCCCTGTAATATATTTTTCTAGGGTCGTCTTTTCTCATATCCAGATACCCACAGACACCGCCTGGGACCGAACTACCTGCAAATTCCTGTAAATTGTCCATATCGAGCTAGACTGGCCCACTACCAGAGAGATGGGTTTATGTGCATATCTGATAACCAGGGTAAATCTGAATAACATTTGGGAGCTAGGCTGTGGCGGCAATTTAAACTAACCTTGCAGGTGCTTTTTCTTCATTTACATTGACACTACAATTTAATCAACTATTTCTTCATTTTTATTTTATATTAATTTCTCCCTTATTTTTATTATATGGATATGTAAAAATGTTTAGATCTGGATGTTGTGCGAAGGCTCATTCAATATGCCTAGCAGCCAAACTCACATAGTAATTTCAAACTTTTTTTTCTTAACATTATCAAGATAGTAACAGGCCCTAAATAGTTTTTCTTTTGGGAATTGGAACCAGCTAGGAATAGATTTGGTATGAAGAAATTCAGGCATTGTAGAAATGCCATTAGCTTGCTAAAACAAATTTTTGGCTATCAGACAGTGATGCACTTTCAGAGCTGATACTCTTGCATTCTTTGCTGTTTCTGTCTGTCTCCTAATATATTGTAATCCCCCCCCCAGGTGGTGCCCCAAACTATTACCCAAATAGCTTTACTGGCCCTGAGGATCAACCCGCTTTGAAGGAGAGCCGTTCATCTATCTCAGGCGATGTACAACGCTTTAATAGTTCAGTTGAGGATAACGTCTCTCAAGTAAATAAATTAGAAATGCCTTGTTATTTTATTTTAGAAATGAAATGTCTGTGTAAAGACACTTTTACTTTTTGTCTCTCTTTTTAAGCAAGGTAAATTTATTATCAGCATTCTTGTTATATGTCTTCCAAGCACCTAATTTTTTTTTTTAAGTTTGAGAGCATTTGCCTGATATAATTGTGTCCTAAGGTAATTAAGCTTTGGTTTCCTGTTTGCTCTCAACTTTTGTTACTCGATTTTTTCCACAAGTGGAGCCAGGTATAAAAGTGAGATTATTCTGTCTGTTGGAGTCGGTCCACTATTTTCCTGGTTTAGTCAAAATTACTATAAGGTGCCAGCTCTCCATACTGCTGATCTTTCAATATCCCTTCTCCCTTTTATAAAAAATATATATAGATATTTTATAATATATATATAAATCCTTGACTTATGAACACAATTGGGACTGGGTTTATCATTGTAAATTGAAGCTCTCTCATCAGTGGACCTGATTTTATAACATTTTTGTGGCAGTCATTAAGCAAATCAATGGTCATTAAATGAATCTACAGTTGTTAAATGAATTCAGGTTTTTTTTTCAAATGGGTGTTTTTCACCAAACTGTATCACAAATCACAATCACATGAACGTGAGATGAAAGAACAATCCTACAAAGATGTCAGAATTTAGGGCTGTGAGAAGTAGAAGTGGAGGATGGCAAAAAGCAACCTTGAAGTAATAAAGGAATAAGATGAAATAGAATATATGTATAAAAGTTTTTTCTTAAAATGTGAAGACGAAGAATGTGATGATATATACGTGAATGTTTGTATGAGAAATAAAAAAAAATTTTTTTTAAAGTTGGCAGAACTTTTCACATTCTAAACTTCAGAGAGAATTCCATGATGATCATAAATAGCCATCAGTTTATTCTGATGTATGTAATAGCTGAGGTTGATACTGTTAATGAAATTGGAATTATAGAAAATTTCTATTGGGCAGCAGAAGGTGTATCTGTAATGTTTGCTTTCACTATTTATTGAAAGGTACGGGACTTCTTTGTCAAAGTGCTGAATGAGGAAGAGCGTAAGAGACTTTGCGAGAACCTTGCTAACCATCTTAAGGATGCTCAGATTTTTATTCAGAAGAAAGCTGTAAGTAATGACATGATACATCTCAAGCTGTACAGAGATTCTGGTTTGAGAGGCAATATTGGCTTTGGAGCATGCAGAGGTACATATATATCATCTGTTATAAAGCAGCTGTGTCTTTTCTTGGGCTCACACATCTGCTGGCATACAATTCTGGATAAAGACTTTGCATTTCAAGGTGTTTTGTGCAGACCTACATGCCCTCCAAATCATATGCTGCCTTTTGAATTGCTCTTCAACCCTACCATATAAATTAATATACACCATGGGTTTTAAGTAAGCTCTGTTTTGCTCTGATAACATTAACTTATAAAACTGTATAATTATGTTGGATAACCATTTGTCTGAAGTGGTGTGGGCAGGGGGTTGTACTAGAAGATCTCCAAGGCCCCTTCCAACTCTGTTATTCTATAATTCTATCCTCAGTTGTATGATGTATATGGTATGAGAATATACATCTGGTTAAAGCCACGTAAATTAAGACTGGAAAGTACTTCTTTATAATGTGATGATAAAATTATATGAAAAATCTTAATTATACAGTGGAAGACCTAGCAGAAAACCTCTGTCATGGGATTTGATTAGAGCTGTGCGCCATCTTGCCACAAAAGATAAACCTGGAACAGAATTAGTTAGTCCAGAATAATTATAATTTAAGTGGGATTAATGGCCCTTGCCCTATGGAATATCATCACTCCCAAAGTAAGGTTGGTCCCAAGCCTACTGGACTTCTGGGGAGCCCTTAAAACATGTTTTTGTCAACTGGCCTAGGCATGTCATAAGAGTGGGAACCTTTTAAATGATTATATAAGATTTAATTGGAATGCATGCTCTTGCTTGCTTTTTTTACCATTTTATTTTTTATCTTTTAATTTAATTTAAATTTAATTTAATCTCAATGGTTGTAAATGGTTGTAAAACCATTACAAAAAAACATTATAAGTTTTTTTCATATATTTTACTATTAGCTTCCTAGAGTTGTTATGTGAGATGGACATCTATATAAATGTGATTGATAAATGAGTAAATAGCGAATATTCTAATTGTTGGATCAAAGTTTTACCCAAAATTATATTTCCATTATGTAAGAACTCTGCCTTCTGCTCCCCATAGGATTTTTAAAGAATATATTTTGGTAGTTCTTACAAAGAACTTTTCTGTAAACAGCATGGCATATTAATATATTCAGTAGATAAGAACTCCGCCCTCTGGTCAAAGTCATCTTTGTCTTCAGACTATAATATGTTATTCTAGTCACAATGCTTTGAAAGAGATGGAAATGCCATGAAATTCATCAGCTGAAACATAGGCTTTCTACTGTAGTTTCAGGTTCTTACTCACAGATGTATGAAATGGCTCACAGTAGATGTATTATTTGAGTGGTTCAAAATAAAGAAATTAATCCATGATATTTTTCTCAGACACAAAGTTTTAACAATTTATCACATTCAGGAAGTAACAAGCTTCTGCATTGTTCCTCTTATGTCTTCTCTTTGTAAAAATATCTATAAATACCATATAGATGAATAAATATAAATGTATGTGTTCATATGTATTTGTATCTGTCAGAATATATACATATATTTAAATGTATTAGGTAACTAATTACACATAACTTATTTTTATATATCTACAAATCCCTTTTAAGGTTATTGTTATGGATTATGTATGCATTTTCTGCAATATATTTCTTAAAAGATAGATGGTTGCTGCGTTTGTTTTCTTTTAAATGTTTCTTTTACTATAATGGAGTAGAGTTTGCAGTCCAGACCAAGTTCAGTATTGAATATATCTCACTTTGAGTAGAAAAGTAAACTCTTAATGATATAGCCTTTTAAAGTTAGATTTAATTATGTTTCGCATGTATTTCGTTAAATGTAACATGGATAGGTAAATATTTTCTTATAAAAATAATATTTAGCTTTTTTGTCAGTTATAGTCTGATTAGTTGACCAGTTATATGTGATAAATTGAAAAATGGTACTTCTTCTATTACCAGTAGTTTAAATAAGTACAGTCCAGATGTGCTGAAATTATAGATCTCTGTGCCAAAAGCAATTGATTTGTCCTTATAAGAACAGGTATTAGAAAAAGAGACAAATGACCTAAGCTTCCTTTTTCAATCCAGGTGAAAAACTTCATGGATGTTCATCCTGATTATGGTGCAGGCATTCAAGCCCATCTGGATAAACACAATGCTAAAGGGAAAAGAAAGGTAAGAAAACATTATCAGTTCAGATTACAGTTGAAAGTAAATAGAGATTAAGCAATTGAAAATGGATTATGGCATAAATGGCATAAATGGCTGTAGACAGGCTCAAAGGAGGAGTGAGAGGATCTCAAAGAATAAAGTTGGAAACAACAAATACATTACTACAAGTAGTCTTCTATTTATGACCACAACTGAACTCAGAAATTTGGTTAAAAATCATTGTGGTCATATGTTGAGTCACCACGTGACAGGATTTGATTTTATGACTTCTTATGATGGTTATTAAGTGAGTCACGGGTTGTTTAATGAATCACATAGTCATAAATCCGAATTCAACATAATCAATGGGCATTTGTTGTCAGTTTTTACCAGAAAATGGTAAAAAAAACACCGCAAAACATATTCACATGAGCGTGTGACACTGCAGCCAGTCTGGTTGCCAAGCCCTGAAATGCAATCTCATGATCATATGGATGGTGTAGCAGTTATGACTTCAAGAAAGAGTTATACATAACTTTTTTTTTACTCCATTTTAACTTGGAATGGTTGTTAAGTAACCAGGCATAAATCAAGGATTATCTGTACAATATATGGATTCCAAATTGAATTAAGTAGGTTAAAAGAAGTTCTATTTCAGTGGAAGTAAAAGTATCTATAAAAATCAGTAGCTGTCAGAATCCCTATGACTATGTGATAGTATAGGTAGTTAGCAAAGAAAGTACCAATGAGTAATAAAGGAATATGTTAGTATTTCATTATTCATTTCTCTAAAATATAGTTAAAGAAGCATGAGTACAATTAAAATTAGTTATGAATTGTATATTAAAAGAAGTTATTTCTATTTTTAATTATGTCGTTTCTAGGATCAAATTCATACTTATACACAAACTTCATTCTCTGGAAAGGAGAAATCTAATCTGTAAATGGCATGTGATCGCATTGGAAATCTTTATCTGAAATCCGTCCAACTGGAAAACGAGCTATGAAAAGCTTTACCTATAATGGAATTGCCTCCTATGCTATTAACTGCAATATATAACCAAGTGTGATTCTATTTTAACAACAAATTAAATTAACTATATAGATTATGAATTTGGAAACTATCCTGATGATATCTTTGAAATGTTATGTCTGAAATATACAAGAATAATAACTTTGTATTTAATTTTGCTTATTAACATGTTTTATTCTTTTGATTGATCTTTCATTTATTTACCAAAAGAATACACATTGCTGGGATTGATATCTTTTAGTGGTAGTATGACAAATCCTTTTCAAATGGGTATTAAAAATAAAAAAACAGTTTTAAGAACTATACGTGAATGTAAATCTTTTAAACAGCAAATCTCCACATAGTACATTATAAAACTATTATGAAGTACTTGAGGGAGAATTATGTGTAATGTGAAACTTACCTATGCTATGAAAACTTTATATACAATGGTATTAAGTTCTAAGCTGTTAGCTGCAAATACAAAACCATTTCAATTTGAAGACCCTTTAAGAAAAACAATATAGATTATGCTGAATCTGTGAGGATAAATAACTATGAACTGGCATGTCTGAAATAGTGTAACGATTTTGTGTTTATTTTTGCCTATCAAATCTGATTTGTATTCTTGTAACAAATCTCGCATTTATTCTTTGAAAGAATATATATATGTCTTTTTTTCTTTTATTGGTAACCCTGACATTAGCACTATAAGTAAATAAAATCCTTATTAAATAAATATTAACAATTAAAGCTATTTTAAATAAATATACCTTATATATGAATATTTTTAACATAAAATCTGCATTGATATGGTACCCTTAAGAATTGTTACAACACTTGATGGATTATGTTAAGTGCAAATTTTATTTGCACTTCAGGATGGATCTCAACAGCAGACTTTTGAAACAAAAATAAATGGAACATTTTTATAATGCTCATTCTACAATAAAATTCTGATAAAATATCTAATGCCTCAATTCTCTTTTAATATTCAGTATAGTCTATAATCATATACAGTATTTGCTTTTTTATTAGTCCAGAATAGATGAGGCAAAGCCTCCATTCTTTTCCTCAGTGCATCACCTTTTGAAGACCACAGGTGTATGTATGAGAGAGGGAGAGCTGCAATGCATACATGATGATAAAAAGTAAACAGAGTTCTGTCAGAAATAAACAGTGTCAGCCCTGGTCAAATCAGACTCCAATTTAAAAATTTCTGTTTCTGATAATGCATTTTTGGAAACCAATACTATAATAATGGTGAATATCTGTAGCTTGTGTGTAGGATGAGGGTGAAGGTTCATTTTCCAAGCTTGTGGATTGGTTTTCCGAATGTTTCGTTACCAGGCTAGGTAACATCTTCAGCAGAGTTTAGCGGATGTCAGTGTCAATGTTTGTTTATAAGGGCTTTATGTGGTCAGTAGGTCTTGTGATGGGTCTTCGTAATTTAGGAATGCAAAGTAAAGCATCCTGACAAATGTGTTCCCACATCAACTGTTAAGAATCTATCACTGTGTTAATTTCTTAGGAAACATTATTGTGCATCTTGAATGAGGACACAAAAATAGTTTTACATTTGTCCAGCAGATGGCATTTAATTCACAGGAAAGTCAGCAGAAGTCCATTAAAGATTACCAAGAATTTCATATCTGTTTTAACCTTGTTGAAATAAATCAATTCTATATTCCTTCCCTATGTTTTATTTTTCATATTTTTATTTTTAATAATCTTGGTTTTTAATTCCATCAAGTGTCATAGAAATCGATTTATTTCATTTTCTGTTTGTCCCTTCTCAGATAATCCTTCAAGACGTCAACAGATCTCTTTTGTTGATCCAATAAGAAAGAGCTATCCAAATAATTCTGCTGGTTTGATACATGTTTGTCCCCTTTAAATGTTAAGACATCACCTGGTTTATTTGTATATCTGATATATCATCTTTTTTCTTGCAACTTGTCATATTTAAACCCACATTTCAATCTTATCAGTATAGGTTTTTTCTTCTGTGATATCATTAACACACCATTTACCCATTGTATCAGATATTTTTAAAATTAATTTATGAATCTATTGTTCAGTCTACTGTTATTTTACTCCATTTTTTGTTCTGTATTCTTTTCTTTTAATTGTAATCTTTATTTTTTATTTTTGTCTAGTTCCCTCTAGTCTAGTGTCCAACCTGCAAAGTCCCCTGCTATCATTATTTTCCCCACAGAACTCAAACATGGGAAATATTTTTAAAATTACTTTTTTTTATTCCAAATCCTTCTGGACCCCGTTAATCTGTTTTTTAACTTTCCAAAATTTGTAAAACTTCCAAAGTGCAATATAATGAAGGTTTCAGATATAGTGTTATCTCAGTTGTACATTGCAGTATTACATCACATTTATAAATATTGAGTTTATAAATAGTTTTAAAAACTTTTTTCCATCATCTCTGGGTTGAGGGATTCCCTTGGAGTGATGTCAGTGGGAATGTAAACATTATTGTGATTATGACTTTGAAAGGGGTAAATTATGTTCATAATGAAAGGGGTAAATTATGATCATATTATACATTTATTGAAAATGGAAACAGGATCAATAAATTAAAGATTGTATGATAAAATGGGCAAAAATAGATATAAATTGGAACCGTGGGGTACATGTGGAAGAAAATATTGAAATTTACATTGACATGAAATCTTAAAACTTTTACAAAATGATGTATCATTGATATATGATGACACATAAATTGTCAAAAAAAGTAAGGGGATTTCAAATAATTGCTTGAAATGTAGGCAATCTTATTTTGATGCAGAAGATTTTAAAAGTAAATATACAATTGAAACCAGAAGTCTTTGTTTTAGAGTTACTAGGCAAATAAATTGATTCATCTTATGAAATTATTTTTATATTTAGTAATAGCAAGATTTTTTATATGCTCCAGGTGGAAGAACTTACAAATACCTACAATAGAAGAATGGATGGTAAAATTGGCAAAGGTAGCCTTGATGAAAGAAAAGACTTTGACAAATTTTATTTCCACTTTGAAAACATTTCTGGACTTTTTTGAAAAATGAAATAGATGTGGTTGATATGAAAAAAAGGGTTTTATTGCAGGCCTGCATATATATTGCTGATGTAGTTCAGAGATTGGCAGTATTGTCCTGATGAATACGAATTCATTTGTGTATATTTCTTTAAACATTGCTCCATATGACTTTATTTAGATTCTTTTAATTAAAATAAATTAATTCTCACATCATCTATGACAGGGCTGTCAAGCTCACGGCCCACAAGCCAGACGCATCAGGTGCTGGCCACTGCCACACCCTGAGAGCACACACAAGTGCTATCAAAATTCCAAATTTATTGCTTGGCACATTGGGTTGACTAAAATTATTCCTCATTTATTCTGAATAGACTTCAGAAATCAATGAGTTCATAAATGTATACGCTTGAATAACAGATTAACAGAGTTAGAAGGGGCCTTGGAGGTCTTCTAATCCAAACCCATGCTCAAACATAAAAGCCTGTGTCATTTCAAATAATTGGTTGTCCAATTTCTTCTTAAAAACAGCCAATGTTGGAACACTCAAAACTTCTGGAGGCAAGTCATTTCACTGATTGTTTCCACTGTCAGGAAATTTCTCTTCAATTCTAAGTAGATTCTCTCCTTGATTACTTTCCATCCATTGCATCTTGTCTTGTCCTACCTTCAGGTGCTTTGGCGAATAGATTGAGCCCCTCTTCTTTGTGGAAACCCCTTACATATTGGAACACTGCTTTCATGTCACCCCTAGTCTTTCTTTTCCTTAAACTGGACATATACAACACTAAAACATGAAGACAGAAGCTGTCTTCATGTTTTAGCCTCCAGTCTTCTAATCATTTTCATTGCTCTTCTCTGCACTTTTTCTAGAGTCTCAACATCTTTATATTGTGGTGACCAAAACTAGATGCAATGTTGCAAGTGTAGTCTTAAAGGTAAAGGTTCCCTTCGCACATATGTACTAGTTGTTCCCGAATCTAGGGGGTGGTGCTCATCTCCGTTACAAAGACAAAGAGCCAGCAGTCCAAAGACGTCTCCGTGGTCATGTGGCCGGCATGACTATACACCAAAGGCGGACGGAACGCTGTTACCTTCCCACCAAAGTGGTCCCTATTTTTCTACTTGCATTTTTTACGTGCTTTTGATCTGCTAGGTTAGCAGAAGCTGGGACAAGTAACAGGAGCTCACTCAGTTACGCGGCACTAGGGATTCGAAATGCCGACCTTTCTGATCCACAAGCTCAGCATCTTAGCCACTGAGCCACCTTATCCCTAAGTGTTGTCTTACCAAAGCATTATAAAGTGGTACTAACATTTCATGTGATCTTGATTCTAACTCTGTTAATGCAACCTAAGACTATGTTGGTTTTTCTGGCAGCTGCTTGTTTAAGATATTGCTGAAGGAAAGTACTCAAGATTTTATAGTACTTGTGTTTCCTTTATTATCTTACATCTGCTTCTTCTAAATCCTTCTAAGTACCTTTATGACACTTGTAAACATCTTGTGAGTTTCTTCCATAGGCATATACAGTGTTTCATAATCTGCCACATATGTACAAACCCAAATGGCTGAAAAAGCTTGATGATGCTGAGTAAACGGATGAAATACTTTAATTTGCTTTTCTTGTGTTACTCATCAAATTCTGGCTAGAGAGGAAGTATTTTCTTCTTTTATGAGATTATTATAGGGTGTGAAGTTTATTATCAAAGGAAAAACCCAAACCTTGTTAAGTTTAGTAGCAAGTACAATTTTAATCCAGTAAATTATGTGTATTGGGAATGTAGATGAGAAACGTGTGCCTGAATAATGAAGATGGTGAAAAAGAACAGCATAACCTTTCCTAAACAGAAATTTAAACATGTTTCTCTCACCCTATGTTGCGATGGACATTCGGTACAAACTAACTGTTCCACTTTGTGACTGGGAGATCAGTTAAAGAAACCTGATCTATTGAGGGAATAGATGAGGAGCCCTATGTACTAGCACTATTTATTATCAAGTCTTGAGAATAGTGTTCAAGTTTATCTCTTTAGGAAGAGTGCATTCTGAGTCAAGGGTTGAACAGACTTCTCCAGCACTGCATGGAAGAGAACATACACCTATCGTTTGGGGACAGTTGCATAGCTATTCCATTTATATTTCTGTAAATGTAGCATTCTGGCTAGAGGGCACTCAAACAGCAAAGCACAGAACAGGAAGTTGGATCAACCAACCTACACACAGGATGCGCACCTCCACACAACGTGCAGTTGGGATTTGGAAGGTGTTTGTGTTGACTTATCTGCAGCCATCTGCATCCTACGTTGATACCTATGGGCAATTCAGAGGTCGGTTCCTACCGGTTCTATATCTGGTTCTAATAGAGTAGGTAGTAACTCTGTGGTGACGATATGGAGCTGGTTCTGTTGGTGGCTCTGTGGGCGCCACTATCTTGGATTTTGCTTGTGCAGAATCTAGTTTTTGACTGCCGTGTGTGTGCTCCCTCGTGTGCTTTGCATGCGTGCTCGAGGCGCAACCCTGAGTGAACCGGCAGTAAGAAGATTCAGAACCCACCTCTGGGGTAGTTGTGAGCAATTCTAAATCAGTCTTCAGTTGTCAGCATGCTTGATTTTAAAAGGTGATGAGGCAGAGGTAAAACGAAATATGCCTAACATGCCATAAAAGGAAATCCCTATAATCAGAAGCAATCTATTATTGAAGGATATTTGAGATAGATCGCAAGAGAATTGGTAAGGAGTCATCTAGAATGACTTGCAGTAAACTTTGTTACTTCACCTTGGCTGCAGGCAGTTTGAGAAGACATGAATGGGGCATAGTTGTAGGTTAGCTTTCTGATTGTGAATTGGCACACCCAAACTACAGCATTCTCATGCTAGCATATTGTGGATGTAGTCTGATCAACTCAAAATAGGGAGGAACAAAGAATTTTAGGACTGAATCCTAACATCAGGAAAATACGGTAAGCAACTAAGTAGGAAAGTGACAGAAGTTTATTAATGATTTATTTATTTATTTATTTATTTATTAAATTTGTATACCGCCCTTCTCTCGAAAGACTCAGGGCGGTGCACAGCC
>JANHFT010006155.1:25336-38297 GCA_032467955.1 Pseudoxenodon macrops | reverse complement strand
AATGTCTACTGTCTAGTTCACCCCATTCCTAAGAGCTCTGTATGGGGCGTGCATAAGCACACCAGCGTGCCTACCGTCCCTGTCCTAATGTTCCCTTTTATTTCATGTATTCAAATCATGTTTATACTTATATATATTATCTAATACGTGCTTGACAAATAAAATAAAATAAATAAAATGCCATCAATCTGAATATTGAATCTGAACAGTGCTTACATTTTATATGGCACTTCATGTTTCCAGAACATTTCCTGCATATAATGATTTAGAGGTTAGCTGGTATTAACTATGATTTCATTACTTTTCAGATGCAAAACAAGTATTAATCCTAAATAATACTGAAAATACAAAGTTAGAATATAGTCATGCAATTATTGATTTCACTGTGAGCCATATGTGGGTTTTGGAATGACTTGATGAATATTCAACCTAAATATGAAATATTTTTTAATCTGCATACCATCTTTTTCAGTCATTACTTATATTTGCATGAATAGCATCCTTGGATTGAAAATGAATTATTTAATAGGAGTCCTGAGTCCTGAGTTCAATACTTTCTTTGCTACTGTAACTGTTAACAAGAGCAAAAACAGATAACACCGAACGACGTCACTTTCTCACTAGCAGGCTTTAAGAAATACATATTATTCAGAGCTGTGATCTGAGATGATGATGATTTTCTGTGGCACTATTTCAAACTCTTAGACATTACTTTCCTGAAATTTATTTTTCATAAACTGCTTACAGGCAATTTCATTGTCAGAAAATATTCCTAGTTGTATAGTTTTGTTGTATGGTTAGATATCCTAGTTTTGCCTTCACATTTTCCAGAATGAACAAATGAGATGATATGTGTCTATGAAAAAGCCAGAAAGAAAGGAATTCAGTCCCAACAGGCATATTGTCTGTTCGAGTATATACATTTATACTATAAACAAGTGGAAAAGCTTTTGAAGGGCATATTTCAAAACCTTGTAAAAGATACAGCTCTTTTAATATTTTAAAACATTACTATCTGGGAACTTGTGACTCTTGAAGAGGTCAGTAAAGTTCTCTGTGGAATGAATTCAACACTCTGTAAATTAGATCTTTGCTTCTCCTACAGTCCTCATTTAGGAATTGCCTCATTTAGTGGCCATTCACAGTTATAACAGTGATGAAATTGTACCTTTACAACCAATTCTTACATTTACAACTTTTATAGATCTATAAAACAAACCCAAGTTGAAGTTAAGATCATCAGCACAGTCAAGGTTTCACTTAGCGACTGCTTCACTTAACCACAAAATTGCTCTTGCGATCACATTTGGAATTGGTAATAGTGTTCCCCCTTTTCATGACTTGGCCACCTTAGATGATAATTGAACAGTCTCCTCCAGTCTGCTGTTTCTTGGTAAGTTTGTTAAGGTAGGTTCAAACTACAGAGAGCTCTAGATGAGATGTAATTATGCAGATAATTTTAAGTTGCGTTTCAAGACTGCCTAAGAGTCAAAGTCTGTGGGGTCCTTGATGCTCTCTGAGCTTGCTTGTTTTCTTGCAGACGTTGCATTACCCAAACTAGGTAACATCATCAGTGTTGTAAGGAGTGCAGTTTGCTGTCAGTTTATATTTCAGTGGCTTCCCTGAAGAGTATTGGTGGAGTTGGTCTTAGAGATTCTTTGGTTGGTCTATTTGCTGTTGGCTTCTTTTGCAGATTTCTTGATTGAGGTACTTTTTTGTTGGTCTGATGTTAACCTTGGAGTTAGTCTATGCTGATCTGGGTGCTGATTGCTGGTGGAGAGGTGGTTGGGTCTCTTTGTTCTATTTTTGGGCTGGGCGATCAAAGACTGCATTGATAATTCTTGTGAACTGAACCTCTTCTCTTTTTAGCAGCATTTAGTATCATCAACCATGGCATTTTTTTTAGGTGTCTGTGAAGGTTGAAGATTGGAAGCACTGTTCTTCTGTAATACTGCTTCTTCCTGAGTGGGTGGTTCCAGATGGTATTGGAAGAAAAATATCAAGCCCTTGAGCTGATATCTTGGAGCTTGACTATGTATTCTGTTCTGTTTAACGTCTTTATGAAATCTTCATGGGAGATTTCTCCATGAGATCATCTTATCAATTTGGATGATCTATACACTGATGAAACCCAGCTTTACATTTTAGCCTAGGCTAAGCAGAAGGTGGTGGTGGAATTCTTGACGTAGTGTCTGGAGGTTCTGAAGGATTAAATGAAGCAAAACAAAGCTAGACTGAATCCCCGCGAGACAGAATTAATATGAGTAGAAAAACCTTTTGGTTCCATGGATGCTCCAGCTATTACTCCAGATAGCATCATACTGCTTCTGAAGAAGTTGGCGTGCAATATGGGTGTTCTCCTGGACTCACAGTTCCTGCTGGAACAATATTAGAATCCGGGACCAGAGGAACTTTTGAAAAGTTCAAATACTGTAAGTCTATTGGTTGTCTTCCTTCTTAAACCAAGATATGCTGAGGAATCATACCCTAATTATCTTTCAGTCAGATTATTCAAATTCACTTTATATGAGGCTGCTGCTGTAGAGCACTTCAAAGTTGCAGATAACTTCAAATGTAGCCGCCCATTTGCTTACTGGTATTAGTTGGTTCAGTAGAATAGTGTATTTTGCAGTATCTGTACTAATTGCCATTAGGTTTCTGAACCCAATTCAAATTGCTGATGATCATTTACACAATCTTATAAAATTTGCATCTTTGCTACCCCTAGAACGACCTCCTTCAAGTAAAATCTGCCCAAAACTATGTAGCAGAAAAGCATGCTTTGGTTACATATGCCTTGTCAAATCTGGCAGCTCATAAAAAAATCCTCTACTGAAGTGTCTATAAAGATATTCATCGTAAATGTAGATTTACTTCTTTGACAAAATACAATTGGCTGGTACACTTTCTTACCTTTTATCTGACAACTGCCATGAAATCACTTCGAAGGTTGCTAAATTTATTTTGCATGGATGTGACAGTTCAAAGTATTGGTGAGAAGGATCATGAATATGTATTATTAAATACATATATTGTTTGGAGGTTGCTCATATATTCGGCATTTATTTATGTTTTGCACATATATGGAGATTTATAGAAAGTGACAAATAATTTTGATTTGATTTTTATGTAAAAGAAAACTACAAATATTTCCTAGGAGGTGTAAAATGAGAGAATATATATGACAACATAACAGTGGTGGGTTGCTGCCAATTCGGACCGGTTCACCAGAACGGGTAGCAGAAATTTTCACCCGTTCGCCAAACTGGCAGCAATGGTCATTTGGACACCCCCTCCGAACAGGTCCTCCAGGTTGAATTTGGTCCTTTGGAGCTAAATTTATTTGAAAATAACTCTCTGCGCATGCGTAAAGCCTCTTGCACATGCACAGACAATTGCAACCCGGGAGCGATGGGGCGGAGTCGCGGAACCCACCCCTGTAACATAGTTATTTGGATAAGAGGCAATAATATAGTCTACTCTGATACAAGAGTACAGAAAGCATTTAAGAGTTAATGTAGTTATTGTTCATTAGAGTCTTATGTGCTGGAGAGATAGCTTTTTCTGAGAAGGCATGTTATCTTTTCAGTATGGCCGAAACCGTCATTTACTTCCACTTTTCAGCAAAATTGGCCAGTAATGAACAATTAATTTGTTAATAAGTGTGGTGTTCACTTTAAAAAAGGCATAAAATCAGATTGGTCATGTGCATATTCTGCTTTACAATCATCACGATTTACTGTTGTAATGGGTAGGCTCCATTATGATGGTAAGTTGAGGACTATATGTTATAGCAGGATTTCCCTTCTGGTTTGCATCTGCAAATCAGATTAGTATTACGGTAGAAGTACATAACCATAATATCTGCCTCTGCAAGTGGGATCAAAATAGAAATCATGATTGGTAACACTGCCCATTCTGATTAATTGTGGTATTAAACCAGAGTAAAACAATTTAAAGAAAAGAAATAGGTTGACTCTGATGATAAAATAATAAATGCCTGTACATCTTGCTTAATGTTATGTCATTATTCTTCACCCAGTATACCCTTTTTTGAATTCTCAAGAGCCTGCAGTCTTTCCCATTTCAATCACTCTTGTTAAATGATAAATACAAGATACTTTATCTCACTGAAATCTTCTTGATTATGGGTTTCTGCCTAATTACATATCTGTGGTGAAAGGGGAGACTGTATACTTCTTCCCTTTCACCACAGATATGTGCTTTAATCTTAAATTAAGCAAAGCCTCTCTTGACTCATGCTGGATTCCAAGTGACTACATGGACAGGATCATGTTGCTTTATTACTAAGGTAAAGGTTCCCCCGCACATGCGTGCTAGTCGTTTCCGGCTCTAGGGGTGGCACTCAGCTCCATTTCTAAGCCAAAGAGCCAGCGCTGTCTGAAGACATCTCCATGGTCATGTGGCCAGCATGACTAAACACTGAAAGGCGCACAGAGCACTATTACTTTCCCACCAAAGTGGTCCCTATTTTTCTATTTGCATTTTTTACATGCTTTCGAATTGGTAGGTTGGCAGAAGCTGGGACAAGTAACTGGAGCTCACTCAGTTATGCGGCGCTAGGGATTCGAACCGCTGAACTACCGACCTTCTGATTGACAAGCTCAGCATCTTAGCCACTGAGCCACTGCGTCCTGGCTTTATTACTAGTATTGTGGAAATGAAAAGGTTCTACCATAGCCATTTTCTAGATTTTTAAAAAAAATTCCCCATTGTGGTCTACAACCAGGAGATCTCCTTTTAAGTCTGACCCTCCTGACTTGAGAAATCAGGATTATTTTATGGCCATGACTAACTGACACATTATCTTTATTCTTCCTTAATCCAGGTACTTCAACAGCCCAGCCATAAGCATCATCAAGAAATTATCTTGCTAAATGGAAATTATACATGAAATTAAAATTCATTTGAATTTGTGACTCTATTTTAAGTTTGCCAAAATAATTACATTCATTTGAAAATTAAAATCTCTATGGCTTGCTTTTCAGTATATTCACTGCAAAAAAAATTTGTGAATATATTATTGCATTGACAAAGTGAAAACTTATAAAAATGAATATATTTACTTAAATTCTCATTTGCTGAAGTGGGGTTATTCTCATTTCAATTATCAATTGTCAGTATTGCTACTGCCTCTGCTCTGTTCTGCTCCAAGGTCCAGTAAACTGTCTAGAAACCTAGAAACAATGGATGCCACAAACTTAGAGATAGAAATTGATGTGATGTGCATTGTTTGCTACAGTAAAAAAAAGCGTCTTCAAGAGTGGCAATAGAAAGTACTTTGCAATCACAATTTAAGCATTCAATTTGCATGCTCAGGAGGCAAACAAACAAACCAGACTTTGAAAGCATTTGATGTGAATAATCATAAAGCTTCAGCTCCTTTCAGGGAAAGCAGCATGCCTGCTCACTCTGTTTTATTCTATTTATTCTGTTAATTTCTGGAATTTGTAGCTTATTAGTATGTACTTTAAGAAAAGATGTACACCAGGAGAAAAAATAACTTCAGTTTTATTTGTAGCTTAGCTACTAACTTTATTGCTACCAAAAAATGACTTAACATGAAGGAAGTATAGTTGATTTAAGTTTCGGGTAATCCTTGTTTAACAACAACTCATTCCGTGACTGTTCAAATTTATGATGACATTGAACAAGACAACCAGTCAGCCAATCCTCAAAGTCCAACCCCAGCATCTCTCAAACACTGGGTGCTTCGCAAATAGCTTGGACTTGTGGTGGTTGCAGTGTCTCACAGTCACTATTTGCAACCTTACCTTCTGACTTCCCACAATAGCTGTTGCTAAGCGATCCATTCATGTGACAGGCAGCTTTATGACCACTTCACTTAACAATGCAAATTCCAGGCCCAAATACTGTTGTTAACTGAGGACTACCTATATAGGAAGAGACCCAACAGAACAAAAAAAGTTGAATGAAACAGTGTTGAACTGCTATATAATTGAATAGGTTACACTATCTTCATTTACCTATCAATTCTTCATTCCACCAGAAAATGAATTGTGAAGTAATTACTTTAGTACACTCCGCCAAATTAATTCCAGCTCCATTGAAAAGGAGAACATTTTGTTTCCAGAACACATTTTGTTCTGTTGATGGGTATACAGGACACCATCTTTAAAAACAATCATTTCAGGTAAGAAAACCAACATCCATTAAACAATTCATCTCATGACTGTAGACTCTGTCCATTCACACACACTTTGTTTCTTAGTAGGAAGGCTTTCTTCTTCTTCTTGTTCCCTTCTCCAATTACTTAGAAGGAAAATGGGTTAGTGATTCTCCTTTAAATGTCTCTGCTATGCTAATCCCTTTTAGCTCACCTTTGGAGTTACCCACTGATCCTTCTCAACTCGCATTTTATGCATATTGTCTGCACCTTTAGCTTTACATTCAGATGCTGTGAACTGGAGACAACATTGTTTTTTTGTTTTGGGATTCCTGTGCATTTTTGCTGACTTAGGTATTTTATAATTAAAATGAATAAGTGTATCCAAATTTCAGAAGTAGCAGGAAACACTCTCTTCTTCAAAACCAGAAATGGCGGTTTCAACCTTTTTCCCTTATAAAGGAAACTGGTGTGAATATGTGAACTTGGGTCTCACTGTGGCTCATTTCCACAGTGCTAAATCTCTCTCTCTCTCTCACACACACACACACACACACACAAACACACACGATCACAATGTTCTTACATTTAAGTAGTATTGTAATTGAATCTGCTACATTAATGGTTACAAATTTGTAGTTGAGGCATATTCATATACTATCTAGCAGAAGAACGGATACATAATTTTGTACTACATACACTGCATATTAACAGAAAATGAGATTGAGTTAATCTTAATATTGTGGCATTTTTGCTTTAAAATTATATTCAAAAGTCTTAAAACGAACTTTCAAGGCATGTTCATTAACTGGTTTTTAAATACAAGGTCTGATCAATTTCATTCATTTTTGATTACTTGCATAGTACAGAATTTCAGTGTATCATTTAAGACTGATATCAGACAACTGAGGTTGCATACTGAGAAAATTTTGCTGTACTTGGATTCTATAGAATCCAGTGCAAAGGTTTTCTGGAACTGGTGTTACCGCTGCTAGATTATGTAACTGATATGAGTAGGATAAACTGAACAGAACTTAAAGATGACCCAGGAGGGAAAAAATCCTGAGAAATTCCCACATTTCTCATTGACTCTGTATTCCCCTGTGAATTTTTGAAGAGCTTTATATGTCAGGCTGATATTTTAAAGAATGATATAAATACAGAGGACAATAATGAATAGATTCTTAGATCTATATTTTTGTCCTGAATGTGCTAAATTACATGTTTGCACTAAAGACATATGCAAACAGTCTTGTAATGTATTCCTCTGAGATTGTAGAAACATAGAATTTTAAAACTCTTCTAGTGATTTCAGAGTAAATAAAGAAAATATTGTTTAAATGGTTGTGGTTGGAAATAAGCATTATGATGTAAAAAAAAATTTTTTTGCTTAGAAATGAGCAAGAAGAAGAAAAGAAACTTAGAATGATTATTAGTCACTACTGAACATGAGAAAATGATGCTGATGAATACTATTGATTTCTATCAAAATGTGGCATACAAAATTCTTTTTTCTATGAGGTGACACATTAGGAAAAAAGATTTTCTGCCCTTGATTTGCCTTTGAGGAATTGTCTTCACTTTGTCAACATCCTTTACTGTGGTGAGAAAGGCCATGAAGGAGAAGGGAGAAATAAAATATATAAAGTGTCTTTTTTAAGTTGGGTTTGTGGATTTATTCTCACATTGGAGATTATTTTATAGCAGAATTTTTATCACCACTAAAAGATTTCTGTACTATACAAATAAAAGAAAAATGGAGAGAGAACTTCTGGTATTCAACTTGTAGAGCAAAATAAGACAACTTTATCCAGTCAAAAAGAAAAAGAAAAGAAAGAGGGGAAAAATATTTCCTCAAAATGTAAAAGAAAGAAAACTGCCTTGGCTATAGCAGCTGTTGACCTACAATCAGAAAGCCTTGGTTTAAAACAGGTGTGTCTGACCTTGGAAACTTTTAAGACTTGTGGACTTCAATTCCCATGTTGGCTAAGGAATTCTGGGAGTTGAAGTCCACAGGTCTTAAAATGGCCAAGGTTTGACACCTCTGCTTTAAAGTCTTGGCTTCTATTGATGGCTAGGAACCTATGGCAGTGTTTCCAACCTCCTTGCAAATGCCTTATTTTGTGTTCCTGTTTTACAATACTACTGTGCTACTTCTGCAGCAACTATATGGTATTGCATGAAGTGATACATAGACTTGTAGGAAACAAAGAGTTTGCAAAGATAGAAAGATATGAAGTGCACAGAGTAATATTGCTATAAACTCATTTTAGCTGGGTTTCCTTTCCTTCTCTGGTTTTTAAAATAAAATAGAATTGGAAGGGACCTTGGAGTTCTTCTAGCCCAACCCCCTGCTTAGTCAGGAAACCCTACACCACTTCAGACAAATGGTTATCCAACATCTTCTTTAAAACTTTCAGTGTTTGCTTCTTGTCCTACCTTCAGGTGCTTTGGAGAATAGCTTGACTTTCTCTTCTTTGTGGCAGCCCCTGAGATATTGGAACGCTGCTATCATGTCTCCCCTAGTCCTTCTTTTCATTAAACTAGACAAACCCAGTTCCTGCAACCGTTCTTCATATGTTTCTAGCCTCCAATCCCCTAATCATCTTTGTTGCTCTTCTCTGCACTCTTTCTAGAGTCTCAACATCTTTTTTACGTTGTGGCAACCAAAACTGGATGCAAGTATTCCAAGTGTGGCCTTACCAAGTCATTATAAAGTGGTATTAACACTTCACATGATCTTTAATTCCATGGTCTTAGTGTTTCTTACTGCTTTCCTGAGCTTGGCATAATAAAATTGCTTACATGAAGGGGAATAGTATGCATGTAGCCATATGAAAGTTATTCATCTTTAAATTTCTGCCACACGCAGTTTAGAACTGTTCATAGAAAACATATCTTCACATTGATCTTGTTCTTAAAAAATATATTTCTCACATGCTGACAAGTGTTCACACAATAAAATTATTGGTACATAATCCAAGCTCTGCATCTTTCATTGTTGAACTTTTTTTGTAAAGGTTTCTTGGCTTTAAAAAAAATCTGTGTACCTTTTTTACTTTCTTTGTGTATATAGGAATTATGGAGCTCTTTATAATGCACCATGTGATGTTTTAAGGAGTGAAACAGCATATTTTGCATATGTAATCTGACTATAACTAATCAGGCCATAAAGTACTTCTTATTCTAAGTGGAGTGAAGATAAAAAAAGGTGATCTAATGAATCATTACTTCCAGATATAAACAAAATAAATCTTATGATAACTAGGTTTCCTGAGATGACACTGAATAAGGACACCTGGGGATCAGGTAGATTTCTATAGCAACCAGCAGGTAGCCTGGCTGCTGGATTAAGTTAGAAACACCCAGTGAGGCCTATAGTTTTAAAAAAATGGCCAGATGAAAAAGAAATGCTCCTTCTTAAGAGATTATTTTAATAAAAGAATCATTCAACTATCAGATCACTACATCTACCTATTATAGTTTAGTTAGTTGAGACTTCTCTTATATATTACCAATTTTCCACATAATTTTAAGGACTTCAGTGAAGATTCAGTAAACCTTCTTCAAAAATTATGAGCTACCTGAAACTTCTTCAAAAATATGAGCTACATTCAAAATTTCCCCTACTATATCTTCCTTATTATAACCCAAATCTACTCAAATTTGAATTATTATGGTCTTAATCAATACATTTTATCAAAGGAAAATATGACCATTGAGAGGGAGAAGTTTTATTTTACATTGAACAAACTATGGAGTCATAAAATAGGCAACATAGAATATTTGAAATACCGTAAAAGATGAAGAGATCTAAGGGAATGCCTTGATATCTGTTACTTTCTGATTCTTATACTAATGGAAAAAGTAAGATAGGTGTTTCATGGCAATTTTATTTCTTAAAAATTATATTACTTAATTTTCATGCCAGGAGCAGTATGCTGACTATTCTTCCAGGATTATTGAAATAATGAATGAACCATCAGGATATTTATTTATAGTTTTACTGCATGTGGCTTTTGTATTTGACCATAGCAATCCTTTTTATTTCTTAAAATAATATTTTTAAAATCTGTCTTCTTAAAATAAACTCTGCACAACTGCAACTGATATAACAACATATGGGTGAATCATTTAAAGTTTTTCCCCCTTTCCTAGCCGTGGGAATTAAAAACTGGCTTGTTTGTTTTTACCATAACTTCCCTACTGTCCTACATATTAAATATGTATAAAGCAGCCATTCCCAAATTGGCACCATGTGGCTCTAGTGGAATTTTATTCCCCAAACTCTCAACCTTTGACCAGCAGCTTCATTGCTCAATTAGATCTCTGAAGGTAGCACAAATGCAGCCTGTGAAGTGAATAACCCTTTTCTCCTCCTGCTCTGGCTTCATAGCAACTGGTACTCAAGAGCATACTTTCTAGATATGATGCAGTAAGAATGCACAGTACATACGGTATATTGTAATTAGCACCAGAATTTTTTTAAAATTGAAAATAAGTCTATGTTTTTTGTCAGATAAAAAAATCCAAAGTTGAGTACATTATAATTAAAGAAGGGACGAAGTATATATGCATTGGAAGCAGAATATGTACATTAAGGTATGGATTATCATTCGTTGGTTCAACAAGTGCTTTTTAAAATGTATGTGTGTCATTAATGCCGCATCAAATATGATTTAATCTCTGCAAAACCTATGTCCATGCAGTTTGATGGAATACATGATCTCAAAGCAAGTTTTCAGAATAGAACTCACTCTTCCAACATCATTGGATGTGTTTTTGATTGGCTGACAAAAAAGGGCCATATACTTTTAGTTATAGAATGTTATGACAGTGAAGACTAGAAAAATTATTATTAGATTTTTTAATATAGATACAATAGCTCAAGATGGCAAACATACCTTATTCTTCTGGTCCCTTACAATACCAACCTTGTGAGGTGGATTGGGCTAAGAATGAGGGACTGGCCCAAAGACACTCAGCTGGCATTCCTGCTTTCTTAGATATCCTTCCAGGTGTTCTTTTTCATTAAAACTTTGAGATAACCTTTTTGTCTGCTGCAATTTAATAGTTAAGGCAAGTAGCAAAAACAAAACAATCACAATAATGAAAAGTTAATTCTTATAGAACTAATTGAGCGAATAGTTTGAAATTTAGTGTGTGTGATCGTGTATTATTTCTATACAAGTGGACTTCTTACATTTACCTTTATAATGGGATGTGCATATACCTTACATTGTTTATATACTTGACTGTCTAGCCATGCAATGCGGAATTGCTAGTTCATGCTGAAAATATTTGTCAAAGAAGAAAGAGACAGAATCAAGTACAAAAAAAGGAAAAAGAAGTCCAGATGCTATAGAAAAAAAACATATCTGTACGTGTTTCAGATACAAATCCTTTCTCAAGGATTCTTTTTTCTTCCATTCTCCTTATGTAACCTGCATCAGCCTCCGAGCATTTTGTTGAGATCATTTACACATAAAGAATTGCTTGTTTAAGATGATTGTGCAGAAAATATTTTTCCCCAGACTACAATGAATTTCTGTGTTTTCAAGTGGGATGTGACTGGTCTTTATTTATGTCATTCATTACAGTTATTTATATACAACATCTCTCCCAAGATTTTGGGCAACCATCACAATTCAGAGGTCATCTTGCATCACAGGAAGTAAAGAATAGAGCCTTTATTATAAATAGCCTAACTTTTTACCTTACTGCTACTATAAGCAAAACATATCTTCAGATATGTTACAGATACAAATGGAGATATAAAATATTTTAGATTTTGTTAGCCAGATTTCCCAGTGGCAGGACACAAATCTTAAAAGTTAGAATTATAAATATAAAGCTGCTGATACTGTTAGTTAGACTATCAAAAGAATAGCAAATAAAAAGCTCTTGTTTCAGTTTAAATAAAAATGTATTCAATGACTGCAAGTTTGGAAAGCTTTATATTTTGATTCAGACTTTCTGAATTACAGCATACACTACACTAAGGTAGCTTTGATTTTTCAGCTTGTTAGCTGATATTTTCCTCTAGTGTTTCCATGACATGCTGTAAGTTGCTGATAAAATGGACTAAGCCAGGATAATTTAATTAACAAAGTAATCCACAGACCCAAGGGATGAAGACTCTATGACCGAAGAATTTTCAAAACTAAAGGTCTGTTGGAATAATATTAGCAGAATGGAATCAAATTGCCTACCATCTTGTCCTAATATTCCCTTTTATTTGTATCCATTTCATGTATTCATAATCATGTTTATTCTTATATCTGTTATCTAATACATGCTTAATGAATAAAATAAAATAAATACATATATAAAATAGAGAAGTAATTTCAGGGAAGTTCTAGCTTAATCCCAGGTTGATGTATTGCTTTGTTCCTTTCCAGATCACTTGTTGAAAGAATGAAAAGGCTGTTAGATGTTTCTCTGCCAGTGAGTCTGTTTGAGGGGAGGGGGGGTATTTATTTCCACTCATAAAAATCTTTCATGAAAGAAAAAATGTTCTGCATTACTCGGTTGTTTCTACCATGTCCTTTCAGAGCATGTAAAGTATGAAACTAAAAGAAACACAGCTTTTAAAATGGAACATATTTTGCACAGAGCAAATGTCAGTGGTACTGAAGGAAGTTAGCACCCACCCACCCCTCTCCTAGAAAATGTAATATCCTGGGAAATATTAAAGGAGGCAGAATATTATATTTCCCTGGATGGCAGAAAAGGAAAAACCAGTTTTAAAGACAAAGCATCTTGCAACAGAACTCACCACATGGCACCTAGGGAGATTACATCAAGATTCAA